>PVKC010000201.1:0-81288 GCA_004027635.1 Crocidura indochinensis | reverse complement strand
GCTGGTCAGTGTCTCTCCATTATCTTGCTGCCCTTGGGGAGTGTCTGTGGTCTGTGAGAACAAAGATGCTCTGCAGGGATGCGACCAGGATTAGCCTCCCCTTTAAGGAGAAGGTGTAGGGAGCATTCTTAATAGTCACACTGAGAACACACGAGAGAATCCCCTCCTTGTATAAACGATTGGATGAACTTTTCTAGAGGGACTTGAATTTTTTCAAGTAGTTTCTGAGCGACTATTCCTAAAACAAGAAAGAGGGAGCGACTGGTTCAAAGGGCCACAGCACATGCTCTTTGTGGGCGTCCAATGTTCAGTTTGAGAAATGGGAAACCAGACACCTTACATTGCAGTAAATAAATAAATAAAACGAATAACAGAGAAGGGTCCATTAGCAACTCACAGCTTAGTAAACCCTCAGACAATGACTTTATTGACCTTATTTGGGAGTTAAAACATTTTCACAAATTTTCATTTACTGAAGCATTTTTCAATAATTATATTAGCCATTTGTACCAAGCAATATAAAGGATCTTGTTGTTGTTGTTCCTGGGTATGTGGCAGGTTTCAAGAGGGACAAGAGCAGAGGGAAGATTACACTGGTGGTGGGATTGGTGTTGGGATATTAAATACCAGAAACAGCTGTATTATGAACAACTTAGTAAACCATGGTGTTTAAATAAAGTTTAAAATTAAAAAGAGGGACTAGACTGAGAATGCAGTGGGTAGGGCAGATGTTTTGCTTGGGCCAACCTGGGATGAATGAACCTGGGGTTCATTTCCCATCTTTCCATATGGTCTCATTAATACTACTAGGAATGAGCCCTGAGGGAAATCCAAGAGTAAGTCCTGTGCACCACCAGTGTGGACCAAAGCAAACAAACTGAAAAAGAGGCTCAAAGCAAAAAATCTAAACTTGTATTTCAAGAATTTTTTCTTTTTTTTATTTTAACAGACATTTATTAGAATATATAATGGCAAATCTTACACAGTGATATTAAAGGAAGTCAATGACAAATCTTACACAGTGATACTTAAGGTACATGATGACAATAAATGAGGGCCTTTCCACCAGTGTTGTCCTCCCTTCATCACTATTCCCAAGCATATATCCCTTATCACCCTCCTTTATACCCCAGAATGCTAGTGCATCGAAAAGCATATATGTTAACACTAATGTAAACCTTTTTTTTCCCCAGTTCCAGATATTTTTACTAGTGGTTTCTTAAAGGTTTGGAGTCAAGGGAGCTCTGTAAAGACAATATTAATGTGGCAATTATATTTTGCATGGGCCCACCAAAGTATGGAATTCATGGAAAGGAAAAACTTTTGCCAAAGTACAAGGAGACCCTAACCCTGGAGTTTCCTGAAATAAGATCATTTCTAGACTCCGGGCAAACTAGTTTGTCCAATCCCGGTCATTGTCTGTAGTGCCCACATAGTTATATTTTTCACAGTCTCTGTTGTTGATCTCACATTTCTGTATAGAAGGTTCTGGCATCTGTGTACCCTACAATGATGTCAGGATGGTGTGGAGTGGCATCTAATTTCAACTTATAATTAGAGGCAATGCAGAAAGCCCTGTCCAGTGCGCAGGTCGTTGTTGTTGTTTAAGTCTTCTCAGTGTTAAGGGAAGACTCCTTTGAGTAAATCGATGTCAGAGCAGCAGTAGGGTCCTCCCTAATAGAGGATTGCTCCCAGGTGATGTCATAAACAATGTTGAATGTTTCATAGATGGCTTCCCTGGTTCGTATTTCAAGAATTTTTAAAAGAACACAATAATCCCTATTTAAGCAGAAAATATAAATGGGAATTGTGGAAACAGAATTAATGACAGAGACCAATAAAACCAAAATATGTTTTGTGTGTGTGTGTGTTTGTGTGTGTGTGTGTGTGTGTGTGTGTGTGTGTGGTTTTTGGGTCACACCCAGCAGTGCTCAGGGGCTACTCCTTGCTCCATGCTCAGACATTGCTCCTGGCAGGCACGGGGGACCATATGGGGCACCGGGATTCAAACTGATGGCCTTTTGCATGAAAGGCAAACGTCTTACCTCCATGCTATCTCTCGGGCCCATAAAAACAGAATTAATGACAGAAACCAATAAAACCAAAATGTGTTTTTTAATTATCGTTAATTAAACAGCATGATTACAAATATGATTGCAGTTTTATGATTTCAGTCATGTAAAGAACACCCCCCTTATCCAGTGCAACATTCCCGCCACCAATGTCCAAAGCTCTCTTTTTCCCACCATACCCACACCAATATTCTAGACAAATTATATTTCCCTTGATCATTCACATTGTTATGATAGTTCTCGTTGTACTTTTTTCTCTAACAACACTCATCACTCTTTGTGGTGAGCTGCATGTAGTCAGCTGGATTTCCAGTCCTGTTCTTTTCTGTCTCTGGGAATTACTGCAAAAATATCTTTTATTTTTCTTCAAACCCATAGATGAGTGAGAGTATTCTGTGTTTCTCTCTCTCCCTCTGGCTTATTTCACTCAGCATAATAGATTCCATGTACATCCATGTATAGGAAAATTTCATGACTTCATCTCTCCTGATGGCTGCATAATATTCCATTTTGTATATGTACCACAGTTCTTTAGCCATTCATCTGTTGAGAGGCATCTTGGCTCTTTCCAAAGTCTGGCTATTGTAAATAGTGCTGCAATGAATATAGGTGTGAGAAAGGGATTTTTGCATTGTATTTTTACGTTCCTAGGGTATATCCCTAGGAGTGGCATAGCTGTATTGTATGGGAGTTCAATTTCCATATCACTTTCCATAAAGGTGGGACTAGACAGCATTCCTACCAGCATGAGAGTTCCTTTCTCTCCACATCCCCGCCAGCACTGCTTATTGCCATTCTTTGTGATGTGTGCCAGTCTCTGTGGTGTGAGATGGTACCTCATAGTTGTTTTGATTTGCATCTGCCTGTTGATTAATGATGTGGAGCATTTTTTCATGTACCTTTTTGCCATTCATATTTCTTCTTGACAAAGTGTCTGTTCATTTCTTCTCCCCATTTATTTTGATAGGATTAGATGTTTTTTTCTTGTAAAGTTATGCCAGTGCTTTATATATTTTGGATATTAGCCCCTTATCTGATGAGTGTTGGGTGAATAGTTTCTCCCACTGAGTGGGAGGTTTTGAATGCTGGGCACTATTTTCCTTGAAGTGCAGAAGCTTCTCAGTTTTATATAGTCCCATCTGTTTATCTCTGCTTCCACTTGTTTGGAGAGTGCTGTTTCTTCCTTAAAAATGCCTTTAGATTCAGTGTTATGGAGTTTTTTACCTACCTGTTGTTCTATATACCTTACGGTTTCAGGTCTGATATGAAGATCTTTAATTCATTTGGATTTTACTTCGAACATGGTGTTAGCTGGTTGTCTGAGTTCGCTTTTTTGCAAGTGTCTAACCAGTTGTGCCAACACTACTTGTTGAAGAGGCTTTCCTTGCTCCACTTAGAATTTCTTGCTCCTTATCAAAAATTAAGTGATTATATGTCTGGGGAGCATTCTCTGAATATTCAAGCCTATTCCACTGATCTGAGGGTTTGTCTTTTTTTCAATACCATGCTGTTCCGATAACTATTGTTTGTAATACAGTTTAAAATGGGGAAAGTAATGCCTCCCATATTCCTTTTCCCAAGGAATTCTTTAGCTATTCTAGGGTGTTTATTGTTCCAAATGAATTTCAGAAGTGTTTGATCTACTTCTTTGAAGAATGTCATCGGTATCTTAGAGGCATCGCATTAAATCTGTACAATACTTTGGGGAGTATTGCCATTTTAATGATGTTAATCCTGCCAATCCATGAGCAGGGTATGTGTTTCCATTTCCGTGTGTTCTCTCTTATTTCTTGTAGCAGAGTTGTATAGTTTTCTTTGTATAGGTCCTTCACGTCTTTAGTCAAGTTGACTCCAAGATATTTGAATTTGTGTGGCACTAATGTGAATGGGGTTGTTTTCTTAATGTCCATTTATTCCCTATCATTATTGGTATATAAAAACGCCATTGATCTTTTTTATGCGTTAATTTTGTAGACTATCCCACTGCTATAATGCATCTATTGTTTCTTGAAGCTTTTTGGTAGAGTTTTTAAGATTTTCTAAGTATAGTGTCATGTCATCTGCAAACAGTGAGAGCTTGACTTCTTCCTTTCCTATCTGGATGCCTTTGGTATCTTTTTCTTGCCTAATCACTATATCAAGTACTTCTAGTACTGTTTTAAATAGGAGTGGTGAGAGAGGATAGCCTTGTCTTGTACCAGAATTTAGAGGAAAGGTCTTTAGTTTTTCTCCATTGAGAATAATAAAATATGTTTTTTATTCTAAAAGGATTATTTTATTTGAACACGGATTCACAAAGCACAAAACATTTTTATATCTCCTATGCATATTTATTTATATTTTTTAGTTTTTATTCTGATCATATTGGCTTACATATCTTTCACAGTAGTACTTCAGGTACATATTATCATTGAATCAGGGGAATTCCCATCACCAAATTTTTTCTCCCACCCCTGCTCCCTTCCTGCAACCCATATCCCCTGCCATCACCCCCCAGGCTGCTAGAGTAAGTGGTCCCCTCTGTGTCTAGCTTACTACTAGTGATCATATATCTGTTTGGTCCTTGTACTCTCCCTTGTTTCCTGCTCTTTTTTAGAGACAGAGCTAGATAGTTCGAGTTATGTGATTTTCTTTGAGGGAAGGAAATGCAATAGAATGGGGTAAAAAAAATCAAATAAGCTGAAAATGGGTGGAGTCCTTCTAGAGGCTTTCAACACTTGTTTGAGAGAGGACAGGAAAAAGATAATTGAAACACTGCAACAATACAAAAAGAAATATCAAATAAAATACCAGTGAGCACTACATCAATAAAAGCAAGCACCACCCAATAGTCTCGGTCCTGAAATCAAACCATACCAGAGTGCAAAAAGAAAGATAAAGATAAAATAAGATAAAATTGGAGACATCAACTTCAATATCTACACCAAAATAAAAAAGTCAAAAAAAAAAACCAATCAATCAAAAAATATTTATGTGGATAAAAGGATTATTTTGTGCTTTTTCCCCCTGCATAGGCACAGTAACTATTGGGGGACATTATAGAGGGCATTCCCTTGTCCTAGCAACCTGCGACTCGTGAGCCACATGTGGGTTTTTACACTTTTTTTTTGGGGGGGGGTCACATCTGGCAGTGCTCAGGGGTTACTCCTGGCTCCATGCTTCAGTTTTAAAAATGTGGCTCCCGTAGGAGAGATAGCACAACAGAGATCATAGAGCCAGGAATAACCCGTGAGCATTGATGGTGTAACCCCAAACAAACAAACAAATAAACAGACAAAAATGTGGCTCTCAAAACAAATTTCAATAGTGGTTTTGGCGAGATTTGGCTCAATTGAAAAAAAAGATTGCTGACCACTGCCCCAAACAAACAAACAAATAAACAGACAAAAATGTGGCTCTCAAAACAAATTTCAATAGTGGTTTTGGCGAGATTTGGCTCAATTGAAAAAAAAGATTGCTGACCACTGTGCTAGACTAAAAAATATTAGATGAAAATAAACCCTAGAAATTTTTTTTATTTTGTGGAATGTAAAGATAGTCTTTAGAGTTGCAAGTTTGAATGAAAGTCAATTTTACCAAGTCCTTGCTGCAAAATGAGTATCTGTTATTTAAAACGCCATCGATATCTTTAAAAATGCACATTTTATAGGGCCAGAAAATAGTATAGGACTTAAGCTACTTGCCTTCCATTTCACAGACCCCGAAATTGATTCCATGTAAGTACAACAGATGGTTTCCCAAGACCTGCTATGGGTTACCCTTGAGTACAGAGCAGGGGTGAGGCCTAAGTATAGTGAAGTGCAGTCAAACAAATAAGCAAACAACTCCCTCAAAGACACACACATGTGCATACACATAAACACACACACCCCAAAACCATTGAGCAAAAATGTTAAATTTATATTTTAACATAAATCAGTCAAATACTTAAAAAATGTAAAGAATTATGAATTATCATAGTGAATGGTCTTAATAATTTCTGTCATGAACAGTCAGCACTTCAACATAAATATTATGGAAGATACATTTTAGAATTTTGGCTTGAAAATATAAAAAAAAAGGTTTGAGCAATACTTGATTCTAAAGAAGAGTGACTTAAAGTAAATACATGGTTTTATCATTAATATTTAGGATAGGTACTCTCACGCTATCATTGAATTCTAGCTCTGATCTTTGAATATTCTCTTATTTCTGAGCAGCATATTATCAGAACTCTTCACATTCCCACCACCCAGCCATTCACAAATGTTTCAGTACTCATTATTTCCTAGGTGCTAGGATATAGAAGCAAATTAAACATTTCTTTATTATTATTATTATTATTATTATTATTATTTTTTTTTTTTTTTTGGTTTTTGGGCCACACACGGCGATGCTCAGGGGTTACTCCTGGCTCTTGGCTCAGAAGTCGCTCCTGGCAGGCACGGGGGACCATATGGGGAACCGGGGGATCGAACCGCGGTCCATCCTAGGTTAGAGCAGGCACCTTATCTCCAGCGCCACCGCCCGGCCCCGTTCTTTTTTATTATTTTTTTTTATTTTGAGGTCACACCGGCAGTGCTTCAGGGGTTACTCCTGGCTCTATGCTCAGAAATTCTTCCTGGCAGGCTCGGGAGAACAAATGAGGTGCTGGGATTCGAACCACTGTCCTTGTGCATGCAAGGCCAGCACCCTACCTCCATACTATCTTTCTGGCCCCAAATTAAACATTTCTAAACCATCCTGAAAGTTCTTTAATTCAAGAGACATAGTCATTATAAATAATTATCATATTTATTGTAAAGACATGAAAAATTGTTCCACATCATTAGTCATCAGAAAGATGAAAGTCAAAACAACAAGAAGAAATCATCTCATACCTTAGAGACTTGCATTCATTAAGAAAAACAAGGAAAATGAGTCGTGTTGCAGATGCAGGGAGAAAGGGACTGTTTTTCAGTTCTGGTTGGAATGATGACTAGTCCAGCCTTTCTGGAAAACAATAAAGACATTTATCAAAAAACTAGAAGTTCAGTTCTAGTATCACACAACAATACAATTTAAAGGAATATACCTTGGAGGCCCAAAATAACACAATGCAGAAAATTCCTCTGCACTTCTATGTTCAGTGCAGCAATATTCACAATAGTCAGAATCTCAAGACCAAGTTCCTGAAAACAAATAAATAGATAAGAAAACTGTGCTACACCTATAAAATGAGATACTATGCAGCTGTTATGAAAAATGAAGTCATGAAATTTGCTTATACATGGATTGATATGGATAAAATCAAGATGAGCGAAATGAATCAGAAGGATAGACAGAATGATTACACACACTTATGGGATATAAAAATAACAACAGAATAAAATTGTTAATAGAGACTAGAGCCAGGAGGACCCAGCTATTTGTGAATTTGCACAAAAAGCAAGTGAGTGCAGTTAGGTCAGACAAGGGACCACAATGACAATGATGGTGTAAATGATCACTGTAGACTAGAAATGGATGTTGAAAGAAAAGAAAATGATATGCATGATCTCTCTTCAGTAACAATGTTGAAAACCACAGTGTCTAAAAGTGGGAGGAGGAAGTGAGAGAAGAAAAATGTCTGTCACAGAGGTAGGATAAAGGGAAACTAGAAACATTGGTGGAAGGAAATGAACACTGGTGAACGGTGTGGAAATGGGCACTGGTGAAGGGTGTTGAACATTGTATGACTACAACTCAATCTTTTTTTGTATTTTTGTTCTTTTATTTTTTATTACTTTTTATTTTTAATTATGACAACAAAGATGCAAATAAAGAGGACAGGTAAAGTTATAGTGAAAGGACAATCACCCATAAACAGAATTCTCAGTAGTCCCATTGCTGATCCCTTAACTTTGAACTTTCAGCCAAAGAACATTAAGAAAAATAAAACAGAACCCATGTACAATTACTTTGTCCCTCAAGTCCCAGATTGTAGTACATACTATTTCTTTGCAGCACACAAAGCAATCTAAAGACATAAGACTTATGTAACTCCTTAAAAATTGAAGGGAAAGTACTTTTTTACATTTCCATGCACATGCATATTAGTTTAAGTTAAACTTAATGCTCTTTGGCTGAAAGTTCAAGGCTGGGATATCATCAATGGGACTACTGAGAATTCTGATTATGGGTGATTGTCCTTCCACTGTAACTTTACCTTGTCCTCTTTCTTTGCATCTTTGTTCTCATAATTAAAAATAAAAATAATAGAAAAGAAAAGTTTAAGTGGGGTTTTTTTCTTAAGGATTAGAGTCAAAGGAGCACAGTAAAAACGGTGTTAGAGTGGCAATTATTGTTTGCATAGGCCCACCAAAATATGAGGGACATGGAAAGGAAAAGCCTTGGCCTAAGTACAAGGAGACCCTACCCCTGAAGTTTCCTGGCATAAGACCAACTCTAGGCTCCAGGCAAACTGTTCGTCCAATCCAGGTCATTGTCTGTAGTGCCAATACACTTTTATTTTTCACACAGTCTCTGTTGTTGGTATCATGTTTCTGTATTAAAGATCCTGGAATCTGCATATCCTATATTGCAGTCAAGGTGGTGCAGGGCACCCTCTCGTCTCACCTCACAATTAACGGGCAATGCAGAGAACCCTGTCCTGCAAGCAGGTTGTTGTCAAGTCTTCTTAGTGTTAAGGGAAGTCTCTTTTTTTTTTTTTTGGTTTTTTTTGGGGGGCCACACCCAGTGACACTCAGGGGATACTCCTGGCTATGCGCTCAGAAGTCACTCCTGGCAGGCACGGGGGACCATATGGGAACCGGGGGATCGAACCGTGGTCCGTCCTAGGCAAGGCAGCAGGCACCTTACCTCCTGCGCCACCTCCCGGCTCCCGGGAAGTCTCTTTTGAGTCAGATGTCAGATGTCAGAGCTGTGGTAGGGGTTCCTTGATAGAGGATTGCTTCCAGGTGTTGTTATAAAAAACCTTGGATGTTTTGTAAACAGCTTCCCTGGTTCAAGGGTGAATGGAGAATGCCCATTCTTCTGAGGCCTGTGCCAGGTCATTATATCAATGTTTAGGGTGTAAGGCCCCATTGCACTATGAGATTTGTGTGTTCCAATATCTATTAGATAAGAAATTATCTGTATGTATAGTATTTTCCTATTTTAATGTGTCTATGCAAACAAGGAACAATGCCACGTGGTGTTATCGGCACATATGGGGGCTATAAGAACAAGTCCAGCAATCCCCATGACATGGTACAATCATAAGCATTAAACTGAAGGACTCTTCCACCAAAATTCCTTATTGAACAGCTCCCAAAAAAGAAGACAAGATAAAAAATGGATAGAATCTTCACGGAAAAAAATATTGATAAAGAGTTATAGCAGTTAAAGAAAATACACATAAAATATTCAAAAGACATTTTATGTCTTTTTATGTCTTTAATTTTATGTATTTTGAAATAGTTTGGGGTTGTTAAATCCAATACATGACTTTGGTCTGTAATTAGAACTGTGTAGTACTGAAGTTAAAAAGGGTAAGTGTGAGGTACTGATGGTTGGTGGTGAGAGAGTTAAGGAGTAATAATGAGCTTTGTAGGGGTGTGCAAAAGGGCAGAATCTGTTGGGGCAGGAGGTCTGTCTTGGTGCCTAACAAATTAAGGAACTGAGGGTAAAGAGGGTTAATTGAGGGGAAGATAACGAATCCAGATTGGAAGATGAAGGAGTAGAAGGTGCTCTGGTGTGGAGGAGGGGAAATATATAAAAAGGGTTATATACATTGCATAGATGAATTATTTATGGATTAGGCTTGGCAGTCAGAGAGGACCACTGTATAGGAAGTCACGTCTACATATACACTGATTTTAGAGACCTATTTGAATATTATCCCCCAAACCTAGGGAAATCCATTTTTTTTCTAGAAACAGTCAAGAATTAAGAATATTTTTGGGGGACCCAGGAGATAGCATGGAGGTAAGGCGTTTGCCTTTCATGCAAAAGGTCATCGGTTTGAATCCCGGTGCCCCGTATGGTCCCCCGTGCCTGCCAGGAGCAATTTCTGAGCACGGAGCCAGGAGTAACCCCTGAGCACTGCCGGGTGTGACCCAAAAACCACAAAAAAAAAAGAGACTATTTTTGGGTGCTGTTGAAAGTATACATAGGCGCATTTGCACTCACACACTTTTTAAAATGAATACTAGTAAGAAGAGAACTCCTGAATGGGGTCCATTCTGGCGTGAGGGGATCTCAGTCCCCTGGACTAAGTGGTCAGCTCAGGGGGTCTATTGCTAGCTGTCCTGCCCAGAGCCCCCAACATACCAGCTGAAGAGAAACAGCAGAACTGGCATGTGGAGTCTTCTGGGTGCAGCCCCTGCCTCTGTAGTTTGTGAATGCATAGGGGAGGAATTTCTCTCCCCACACCCCCCCAGGGCCTGATTAACTAGGCGTGGCCCTGAAGATCCATCTGGCATGGAGGATCTCAGTCCGCTGGACTAAGTGGTCAGTCCAGGGGGCCTATGGCTAGCTGTCCTGCCCAGAGCCCCTACCATACCAAATGAAGAGAAAAAGAAGAACTGGCAAGTGGAGTCTTCTGGGTGCAGCCCCTGCCTCTCTTGTGTTGTTTTTGTTTTTGGGTCACAGCTGGCAGCACTCAGGGGTAACTCCTGGCTCTACTATCAGAATTTGCTCCTGGCAGGCTCAGGTGACCATATGGAATGCCGGGATTTGAACCACCAACCTTGCGCAAGCAAGGCAAACTCCTTTCCTCCATGCTATCTCTCCGGTTCCACAACTCAATATTGAACAACTTTGTAAGTGTATATCTCATGCTCATTCAATAAAATAATTTGTTTTAAAAAATAAATTAAATAAAAAATAAATTCAAGTTTGATGAATATTTAAGGAAAATATTTATTTACACTGTGTCATGGGAGTGAATACCAAGGAGACCTAATCTAATGAGGAAGTGATTTATTCATTTTTTTCTTTTATTATTAGATTAAAAAATGACAATGGTCATACTAATAGTCAGTGACAGCAAGGAGGAATGGGGCTGTGTAGGACCAGGGACTAGAGAGATAGTTAAGGGCTGGAGCCTGTTGGTGTGGCACAGAACAAATGAATATGTGCAAAGAGTATCACCTAATGTGATTTTTATAAATCTTTTGTTGATGTTGTTTGTTGTTATTTGTGGAACATGTGGCTGGGTACTCAGGCAGTACTTCTGGCTCTGAACTGAGAAATCACCTCTGGCAGATTCAGGGGAACATATGGGATGCCAAGGAGCTAACTCTGGTTGGAACTGTATGCAAGGCAAAAACTCTCCTACTGTGCTATTGTTCTGTCCCCAAATCACTAAATCTTTAACTAAAACAATTAAACCCTGTTACTTTGTAATTGCACCATCATAATTGCTGCCCCCCACTTAGGGGGGCACACACCAGTCTAATTTTCTTCCAGGAAACATCTGCCAGAAGGCTCGCTTAGAGGTCTATTTTGGATGGATCCTTTGCATGGATTGCTGGCGATACTTTCTGTTTTACTCTCACATGGGTGACCCTGCTGCTCTCTATAATAGGCCTCAGTGTTTCTTTCTAAACAAAGAAAATACAGTACCCCCAAAACCACCAAAAGTCTCCTACTGACCAGCTCTTTGAAAATTGTCTCTCTCCTCCCATTTTCCTTAAAGGTACCTGGGTTTTCTTCTTATCCAAAACAGAAACTTCTGTTAGTATCAGGTCACTTCATATGCTAATTCTAGCTCTGATCTCATTGGCTCATCCCCTTTTTCTTTTCTCCCTGGCTACGCCCTCTGCATTCCTGAACCCTGCCTATAAATAAGGCTCATGTAAAAAATAAACTCTCTTTCTGGTCTCTCCCTCGCCATTCATCACACCATGTAATTCTGTGTGATTTCATTTATTTCACTTCATTTCATATTTCATAATTCATATTTCATATTCGTCCTTTCGTGCATCCGCTTGATTCCCAGTGGAAAAATTATACCCACTAAGGTTTGCTTTTACAGATCATATTAGGTCTGCAACACATAATAATAGCATTTCAATGTTCCTAGTATTCCAAAATCAACATCAAATATCTTTATTCTTTCTATTTCTCAATAGGTCACAAAATATCACAATTTTCATCACCTTCCATATTTTCACATTCCCCTCTCCTATTACTTTAAGACAGAGCCAAGTAAAACATCTGGCAATGCAAAATATCCTGCTTGCTTCAAAGCAATGGAAACAGGAATCATTTTTATCACTGTCTTTTAGCCAATGCAGTCAACTTCCAATAGGTGCTGGTTCATAAGGCCCAATGTGTACCAACGCCTCAGGAGGGCCAGCTTGAGTACCAATGCTCTTCCTTTGTACATTTGGCTTCAGTAATAGGAACCAAATTTCCCTCTGAGCTAATGGTATTTCTCCCACCCATGTTTTATTTTGATCAGCATTTGAGTTATAAAACTTCCCTATGACTTCTGTGGAAACCTTTTGTAGAGATATCTCAAGTTTTCACCTCCTAAACAACTCTTGTATGTGTGGAACTATGAAAAACTTCATTCTTCTATCAGCTTAGCACCCACTTTTTCCTTAATTAAATTCATTCCTTAGTGATTCTTTTAAGCCAATGGTTCTCATCTGGTCATAAGATACCTCTCTTGTCCCAGGAGTCTATATTCTCACTCAGCCTACTCTTACAATTTTCCTTAATGTTTATTCATTTAGTTCTTGAGTACTCTTACTTTCCTTTGCAATGTCAGCAAGCTTAGTGGAACCAACTCTAAAATGAAGATCACAGGCAGATCTATCTTGATTCCTCTGAAGCTAAGATATGTGGGGAAGTTCAAACAGATGCTAAAATTGCAGGAAGACTAAAGTACACAGTTATCTGTTTGTCCCCCACCCTTTGCTAACAAATTGAGGTACCTGAGTGTGAGAATTTTGGGAAATACATTATCATTTGCTCACCCAGCAACTGATGCATATGAGAGTCTCAGCAGATGCTGCCTGCTGAAGGAGCAGCTGAATTTCCTTTCTTTTTTTGTTTTTTTGTTTTTGGGCCACACCCAGTGACGCTCAGGGGTTACTCCTTGCTATGTGCTCAGAAGCTGCTCCTGTTTGGGGGGACCATATAGGATGCTGGGGGATCGAACCGCGGCCCGTCCTAGGCTAGTGCTGGCAAGGCAGACACCTTACCTCTAGTGCCACCATGCTGGCCCCTGAATTTCCTTCCTTGACTCCATGTGATCTTCAGGCCAGGATCATTTTTAAAAGAAAAACCAGGTCTTGTAGATTAAATGTGGTAAGTTCATTGATATGCACAATAGCCAGAATCTGGAAATAACTCAAATGCCTTAGGACAGATGAGTGGATAAAGAAACTATGGTATATCTATTTCATGGAATACTACGCAGCCATTATGAAAAAAAATAAAGACGTGAATTTGTTTACACATGTATATCCATGGAATTTATCATGCTGAGTCAAATGTGTTAGGAGAGGTGCAAGCATAAAATATAGCTCTTATTTGTGGGATATTTTATAAAAGCACAGTATGAGAATAGCACTCAAAGACTATAAGAATGAGGGATAGGAGTACTGGTCCATGATAAGAAACTTGCCACAAAGAGTAGGGGAGTGCAACTAAGACAGAGAAGGCACCATTATGACAATAATGTTAGAAATGGTCACTCTGGACAGTAACTAGGTGCTAAAAGGAGATAAAATGAAATGCATGATATACTTTCCTGTATTGCAAACCACAGTGCCTAAAGGAGAAAGAAAGATACAAGAGAGATGCCTTTACTATAGTGGTTGCCTGAGGGAGTTAGGGAATGGCAACTGGGGACATTAATGATGGAATGGTGTGTTGATGAAGGGATGGGTGTTGAAACACTGTATGATTGAAACTCAATACAAATATTTTGCAATGTGTGCAGATGCAGAAATCATGATTCCTTGTTTCTAAGTTCCATAGTCCCCTAGATGCTATTATTTCATTTAGGGTCTTGTTGGCCAATCTTTAACATCTAGCATCATTGCACTCATTGTGGCTAACAATTCAACCTCCTCTTTCTCGGGTGACTTTCATCTTTTCACATAGCTACCATCTGGTCTCACAGATCTGACTACATTTAATTTGCACCTAATTTACGAACCATGTGGCCACTTGCCAATGCTTGCTCCAGCACTTCTGACCCATATACTTCCAAAGTCATGAGGTAGAGAAGGCTTTCAACAATTTACACATGTTGACAAATAATTTTTATACTTTCTCTGCTCTCTGTTAAGTATTTATTTTTTTTGAGGGGATGGAAGAGCACAATTAGTATTTCTCAAGCCTACTCATGACTCCATGCTCAAAGTCACTCATGGTAGTGTTTGGCACTATATGGAATAGATGGAACTCAGGTTGACTGCATGCAACATGTGTGCCTTCCCCATTGTGTTCTGGTCCTGTTTTATCCATATGCCCTGCATAACATCCTCCTTAAGCTATGACTTTTTGTCATTAAAGTCAGGATTCCCTTACTATAGATATTAGACCTCTAGATCCTTTTCCCTTTCATTGGCCATTAATAACACACTATTATATTCTGACAAATAAAATTCTTTGGAGGTGAAGCAGAGGGCACATTTGTGGTACTCAGAGTACCTGCATATCTCATATCTAGCATTCATATCATGAAATCATCTCTTTGATTTACTTCTTCAGTAGTGAACTAAGGTTCTTTTTACTTTGCCTAGATTTATATACATTTGAAAATAAAAGAAAATATTTTTCAGCATAATTATTTTTTTTTAATTTCTAGCTAAGACTTTCACTTTTTGTTCGGATAGATGTTATTGGTAATTAGTTAGATGGATGATACAGGAACTAGAATTGCTTATTTCTTTAGGGATCCATCATGAAAATGAATGATTGACTCCAGCATATATAGTAACAAGCAAAAGCCATTGGTATCAATGGCTGCTCCCTCTATTGCTTCCACAGGACTGCACAGGATTTTGCTTTCTCTAGCATCTGAAAGTATTCTTTTCTTTTTCTGAAAGATAAGATCCTTCATATTGGGCTCCCATAGGAATGTAATATCTGTAGGCATGCTATCCACTTAAGCTCTTATACAAATAATTCATTGAAATCATCCTCGTTTTCAACAGGTAACCCTGTTGTATACAAATGGATTCATGAATACTTAGAGAGAGTAGGGCTTCATAAATCAACAAGTTATAAGAAGAAATCACAAGCCCAGGAATTTTTCTCGACAAGATTCCTGACAAATGGTCATTTCATATAATAATGCACATATGTTTTGAGTGCTTCCTAAAATGAAATACTCTCAAGAGTATAGTATCAGTCCTGGTAGTCTTTGGATGTCTCTGATTCATAGAGAAGTTTTATTTTGTTGACCAAAATATTTGGACTTTCTAAAATATGTCATTTAAGAAATGATCTTGGATTTATAGTAGGTGGGCTCAGAAATATTATGCACCATAAATTATGGGAAAATAACTTCACATGGGGTGTGGGATGAGAATGACTCAGTGGCCAAAACATACCACCTTGCAGTGTGAAATTATTTGATTCAGGATACTGCTCACATGCACAATGCATGATTTCAGTAGCTCGATTGTTTGTGATTTCTGGGAACAAAACTGTGTGTGATCTCCAGGGCACCATCACAAGATGAATGTGAGTGACAAAATTAACATTTCCACTAAAGATTATACCACAACAAGGTGTGAGTCATCCAGCCAGTGTGCAGAAATGTGAGCAACACAACTTATATAGACACATGACCTGTAAGAACTACAAACATAAAGTATGTACAACTGGAGAGTACCAAAGCTAAGGACCTGTTCATAACAACTGAGCACATGTGAAACTTCTGGTCATTGCAAGAGCAAAGGCAAAAGGGCAGGGAAGGGGATTTAAAAACTAATGAAAATTAATTTTAATTCAAGAAATTTTTCTTTTCTGGAAAAATAAAGAAGTGTCCAGTCTAAATGGAAAGCACTTGATCTTTGAAGCTAATAGTAACAATTTACAGAATCTATTAGCACTGCTCCCTAGCCATGGGAATTGGATCTTGTCTGCTTGGTCCTACACTGAACCACCCTTTTCTTGTTAGGTTTACAACAATGGCTTTGCTGAGTTTTGTCCTCATAATCTTTATTATTACTAGGTAAAAACACCTATTTGTTGTTGTTTTGATGCAAAATGATCCACTGGGGTGGGATGAAGTGGAGAATCAGGGTATTTTTTCTCCTTATAGGATTCCCTTCCATTCTTAGGTTGTTCTTAAATTACGTAAGCATGAAAAGCAGTTCACCCTTATTAATTATTAGGGAACTTCAAACAAATAAAAATGATATATTTCCTCTTATCTGTGAGAAGTAATTCTATATTAAAGAATCAAGAAACAAACAAGGTTTAGTGAGACTGGAAAGAAAAGAGAAACTTACACATTGTTGGTAGAAATGCAAACTGACACTCATTATGAAAAACAATATGGAAGTTCACAAAGTTAGAAATGGAAGTAATAAATGTTTCTGTTATTTCACAGTTGGGTATTATCTGGAAAATATAAAACCACTAACCTGAAGAGATATGTGCATCCATATATTCAATGCACCATTTTCCCTGATAGTTAACATATGGAAACAAACTAAATGGTAATGAATAATTGAAGATGTTATGGTGAATATACACAATGAAATAACTATACACACACACCTTAGATCTAAAAAGAAAGATAAACTTTTGCCATTTCTGTCAACATGAATAAAGCTAGAAGGCATTTTCTTGAGTAAAATAAGCTAGACAAAAACAAATACTATATAATTTTCCCTATATGTGGAAGATAAAGAAACAATCAAAAAAACCACACAAATAAGAGCAACTTTTTGTATTATAAAAACAATGGAAATCACAAGACAGGAAGGGGGAAAAGGGTAGGACAGTATTTAAGAAATTTATACCATATGAAATGCCAGGAATAGAATCTGGTTTGGCTGCCACAAGGCAAGCACCTTGCCTTCTATACTATCTCTTTAGCCTCTATACCAATTTTACTTTACTACTTTACTTTAAAAAATTTAAAGAGGGGCCCGGGAGATAGCATGGAGGTAAGGCATTTGCCTTCCATGCAAAAGGTCATCGGTTCGAATCCCGGTGCCCCATATGGTCCCCCGTGCCTGCCAGGAGCAATTTCTGAGCATGGAGCCAGGAGTAACCCCTGAGCACTGCCGGGTGTGGCCCCCCCCAAAAAATAAAAAAATAATAAATTAAAAATTTAAAGAGGCACTGTAGAGCTAGCTCATAGAATAGAGTGCTTGTCTAGAAGGCAGCTAAATTCAAACCCTGGCATCCCATATAGTCCTTTTATTTATTTGCTTTTTTTATTTATATATTTTAATGGATAAAATCTTCATTTCAGCACCATTATTACAAGCATGATTGTATTTGGGTTTCAGTCATAAACAGAACACCCCCTTCACCATTGCAACATTCCCACCACCAATGCCCCCCTCCTTCCCCACCCTTGCCTGTATTTGAGACAGGCATTCTACTCTATCACTCATTAAGATTGTCATAATAGTTGTGTTAGTGTAGTTGTTTCCCTAACTGCACCAATACTCTTTGTGGTGAGCTTCATAGTGAATAAGGTCCTCTGACCCTTATCTCTGTTGTCTCTGGGGATTATTACAATAATGTCCTTAATTTTTCTTAAAACCCATAGATCAGTGAAACTATTCTGTGTCTATCTCACTCCCTCTGACTTATTTCACTCAGAATAATAGATTCCATGTACATCCATATACAGGAAAATTTTATGACTTCATCTCTCCTGACGGCTGCATAATATTCCATTGTGTATTCGTGCCACTGTTTCTTTAGACATTCATTTGTTGAAGGCATCTTGGTTGTTTCCAGTGTCTGGCTATTGTAAATAGTGCTGCAATGAATATAGGTGTGAGGAAAGGATTTTTGAAATGTATTTTTGTGTTCCTAGGGCATATTCCTAGGAGTGAGATAGCTGGATCATATGGGAGCTCAATTTCTAGTTTTTTGTCATCAAAAAACTCCATATTGTCTCCACATTGTTTTCCATAAGGGCTGGACTAGACAACATTCCAACCAGCAGTGAATGAGAATTCCTTTCTCTCCATATCCCTCTCTAGCATTGATTGTTTTTGTCCTTTGTGATGTGTGCCAGTCTCTGTGGTGTGGAAATGGAGCAGTACGTGATTCAGGAGTAAGTCCTGAGCACCCCTGAGTGTGGCCCAAAGCAAACAGAAAAGATTAAAAATAAAGACATAGTTCAAATATGATGTTAGTTAAGCCTTAAACATGTCTGATCCCTTTATTGATCCTAGCATCATATTAGGTCCCTTATACAGTACCAGTAGGGATCCCTAAATGCAGAGTCAGAAGACCCTGAGCAGTTATGGAGATGACGATTCTAAAACACAAAGAGTGTGTCTGGGCTGTATTACACAGTAAATTTAATAAATGCAAAATGATATAAATATTCTGAAAACACTGAAAAGCACTGAGAGCATTCATCTCTTTTTATTTACATACAAGCTGTTGCCATTTCTCCAAAAAATGTTATCTGAGACATAGGAGCAGAAAGAATATTTACTAATACCAGTGCTACAGCTATAACAAGAAGTTTTACTCCACTTCCAATGCTGAGTCTCCCAACCAGACCCATCTATCTATCTATTTCCTATATGCTTGCTCTAGGATGAATTCTAGGTAGCACTTTACAAGCTGAAAGTAGTGTTGCCTTCATTCATTTTATAGCTTATATAATATTTTGACTCAAAGTAATCTTAATGACCATATCACTTACTTTTACTTTGTTTTTATGCATCTGAAAATTAAGTGCTTATTGGCATATACACATCTTATAAAAGCAATCTTTAAGCACATTCTCAGTTTACATTCTCCTCCATTAGACTTCATCTCTACTCCCGCATATTTTTTTCATCTTGTTCACCTTGGTGGAGATCTTTAACCTGTAGCATCTAGCAGAGTGACCGATCACACACACTCAATAAACATTTGCTGAATATAAGTTAGCAACAACAATTGTGCCCATTTAGGATAAGACACAGATGGCATGGCAGATGGCATGTAAGGTCATACAATGACTTCCCAGGGAACCTGAAGTTATTCCCAGAAAGACATTACATCACCATGCTAAAAGGGTTGAGCTCTCCTGTGCATTCAAGCAGACACATTAGCTGGTAATATGGTGAGTGGTGAAAGGACAGCTTAACATTCTGTTTACCCTGTCATTTCAAAAGAACAACAGACTAACATAAGGGAAATAATGGTTGGAGATATAAACACAATCCTTATTTCAGGTTGATTCACACACTGTGCCAAGTGCCCCAAAAAGGGATATGACTTCTTCCTTTTTCCCTTTACTAAGATCAGGTCCTTCTAAATGAAGATCAGCTATTGAATAAGCTAAACATACTGATCATGTATAAACAAGAAAAGGTGATAATAAATTTTTAAAAGCCATAGAAGTAGAGGAGCTTCTACACACAAATGGAATATGAAAACATTATCTTGAAATATTTGTACTGTTTAATAAAGCATTATTCACAATATTAAAAACTTGGGCTGGGCCTACTTGTCCCTTGGCAGATCTCTTGAGAAAGAAGCAGTGGTTTATATACCTAAGGCAATACTCATTAAAAATAGAAAATCATATATTGTGGGACAAAAAAAAATGATTGAATCATGTAGTAATTCTGCTAAATAAATATGAAAGTAAAATACAACTACCAGATTGTTTTTTCTTATGAAAACTGTGAATAACTCAATAAAATAGGAAAACTACCACAGAATTGAGCATTCACATAGGTAGGTTGGTTGGATAGTGGTAGGAAGGGTCCCTGAAACATTAATAGAAAGACATTGACACTTTGCTGATGGGTGTGGTGTTGGAATTTTGCATGCCTAAAACTTGTATTCTCTTTTTATTTAAACACCATGCTCACAAAGATTTTTATGGTTAAATTTCAGTCTTACAATGTATAGCACCCTTCACTATTTATGCTCTATATATTTATATTCATATAAAAATAAATATATTTATGCACCATGTAGTGCATATTTCCCACCACCGACGTCCTAGTTTCCCTCCCACTCTCCTTCCTGCCAATCTCTGGGGCACACATTTTATTCTTCTCTCTCTCTCTCTCTCTCTCTCACTCTCTTTCTCATGCACACATATACAATTCTCTCTTTTTTCTTTCTCTTTTTCCCCTTTTAGATACTGTGGCTTGCACTATTGTTA
Source organism: Crocidura indochinensis (assembly GCA_004027635.1). NCBI lineage: Eukaryota > Metazoa > Chordata > Mammalia > Eulipotyphla > Soricidae > Crocidura > Crocidura indochinensis. Next base: position 60,933 of record PVKC010000201.1, on the reverse strand, counting down.
ATGAAGGGGTACTGTGCCTACCACTTTATCTCTGTTCAGCATCCAGTTCTTGTCCATCATGATCAGTTCCAATTATCGTGGTCTCTCCTCAACTAAAATTGAACTGATTGCTGACCACCTAAGGGCTGATCTTCCTGGATCTCATCTATATTGTCGTGATATTATTGCCATACTAACGTTTTTCCTGAAATCTCACAAATGAGTGATATTATTCTATGCTTATCCCTCCAACTCATTTAACTCAGAACAATACATTCCAGATTCATCTGCATATAAGTAAATTTCATGACTTCATTTTCCTAATGGCTGCATGGTACTCCACTGTATAATGTACCAGAGTTTCTTTGGTTTCCCATCTGTTCTTGAGTGCTTGGATTATTTCAGTTTCTGCATATTGTAAATAGTGCTGCAATGAACATATTAATGAAGAGCTTTTCTATATTGTGTTTTTGTGTTCCTAGGTATTTAGCTAGAAGTGGTATTACTGGATCATATAAAAGCTCAATTTCTGTTTCATTTTTTTTTTGTTTTAGGAATATTCATATTGTTTTCCAAAAAGGCTGGACCAACCTTCATTGCCACCAGGAGTCAATGAGAGTCCCTTTCTCCCTGCAACCATACCAACATTGTTCATTTTCCCTCCTTTTTATTGTGATGTATGCCAGTCTCTGTGGTGTGAGATGATATCTTATTGTTGTTTTGTTTTGCATATCCCTGATGATTAGTGATGCATTGTATTTTTCATGTGCCTTTTGTAATAAAGTTTACTTTAATTGTTAACAGTATCATAAATTATGGTATCCAAATAAAAATTAAACAAACACTCCAAAATTAGCAAAAATAACTCATAAACCCCATAAAATTTATGGTTGTTATTAGAGGGGGAGAAGCTATTTAGTGGAGAAAGTATCAGCAATTTAGAGATACGCGTTATACAATTAGACATATAGAAAGGTGTGAAGCAAGGTCCTTGAAGGTCTCAAATCTTATAAACAAACCTGTAGTTAAATTTTAATAAAACAATAAAAAATAATGTCAGGGTTAAAATATATAAGCAAGCACATTCAAGACCTACTCACATGTTCATTTAATGAGGTTGCATTTCTTTATATTGTCCGTTGATAGATCAGAAATGTCCGCAGTGACTTAGAGTAGCTACTTAAAACCTCCTGATCAATATGAATACCAATATGGCTGTAAGAGCATTAACAGTTAGGATATTGAGGCACAAAGGTACTCCTCCCACCAAAGTGCCAATAACTCTCCATAATTGTCCTTATAACGACCTCATAGTCCAGCACTTCATTCCCTAGACCTCCTTCTATTCCTACTTAATAATCTTGTTATTGTTTGATACCTGTTACCTCATTTTATCTATCTCTCACAATATTCATATTTTTTGTTCTTTTTTTGACTTATTCATTTAACATGATATCCTGCATCTTTTAGAGAACTGCATCATTTCATTTTTATTGTATCTGCATGGCATGCATTTGCATATATGTGCATGTGTATGTGTATAGAAATATATATATAGAGAGAAAAACTTTTATGCATTTATATTTTACAGATGTGAGGTTTTAGTATCCTGGAATTTGTACTAAGCATTTCTATGAACATCATTGAATGCCTATTATTGTGAAGGTATTTTTCTGATTACAGTAAGACCAGGATAGGGCCACACCATTTCATGTCCCATCATGTACATCACAGTATTTGTTTTATAACAAGATCAGGGAGCTCTTGGGACACTCCCATCAATGTCAAGTCGACTGTAGGGAAGTAATGAAAGACTAGAAGAGCTCCTGCTTAAACTGAACTATTTCAAAATAATCTTAGGCAGTTAAATAGGTGTTTCCTTGCTATCTATTAAGGCAGTCTACTGGGCAGAGGCTTCTTTGTAAAAGCAGTACATAGGAATTTACTATATCCCAGTCTTAGTGTGATACCTCAGCTTTTGACAGCTTTGCTAGAGGCAGCCTTTATCTGTCAAGCTCTTTGGCATTGATCTTGGTTAAAAAGTGCCATGTGATAAATTTCACTACAAGGTGAAATAGCTTTCTTTCTCCAGATTGAATTTATTGGATTGCTGGGATGAGAATGTCAAGAATGTAGATTCAAGATGAGATCTGGAGTTGGGTCACACAGTTGTATGCCAGGAAACTAGGACATCATTTCTAGTGATAAGTGGAATAGAAAAGCCCTGAAATATCCCATAACACCCCTTAATATACAGCATAATTATTAAGATGTTGACCTATAACAAACAAGAATGGCAGGAAGTGGAAATGAAGCTTGTTTTTTTATGAATGGAGTGTGTGTTTGAGAAGAATAGGCAGTAGTTCTCACTTTCCCTAGTTTCAGTTATTGGTAGTTGCTTGCACTTTAAAAATATTATTACAGCATGTTGCTCTTATAAACTGCATTTATACAACTTCTATTATATTATAGTATTTTGTTCTAATTGTCCTATTTGATTACTACTACTATTAATATTTTACTGAGGCTAATTGGTTAATTAAAGTCAATTATGAGTAAGAAGGTATAAGAAACAGAACAGTGATGACAATTTTAGTAATATTTGTGATTTTAGCCATTAACTGGGCTTTTTTTAAATTACACATGAATGAGAAATGCCTTCTTATAGGGGTTCCCATAATTAAAAGAAGGATATATTGGGTTACAATAAGTTTGATGGACATTTTAGAAATACAGAACAAACACTTGAGAAGGATTTTTCTTTATTCGAAAGCTAGATTTGAAAAATATGAAAGAGAGTTTAATATCCAATAGCTGTAGGACAGAAAAATTCAAAACTCAGGAGTGCAGGACTGAATTGTAGTTGAAAGCTAAAAAAATACCCTAATATTCAAATCCTTCTAGTCAGGTTTAATATATCAATATAATAGTCCTGGTTGAAAATAAGGCAGGAATTGAGACCATTAAATAAATTTATGTCCTAACAGTCTTGAATTCCTGGATTTTCTGGAGCCCTCTGGGCCTTCCAACTTGTAGATTTATTACAATTGAAGACTAAAGAATCATTTCCCTTTGAAAATTATTTTTTTTGTTTTTCTTCTCAAGGACAAAAGGCTTGTCCTTATTTCCTCTGGATATTCCCTCAATTTCTTATTGTCTAGTAACTGATAATGAGGGTTGACCTACAAAAAAGTCTCAGTTGAAACAGTTCAAAGTTGATAATAAAGAAAAGATTGATCTTTCCAATTGTCCCAGCATCTGTTTATTTGCACTCTTTGGACCTGGGACATTGTTGAGATTGCTCTAGAATTATCTATTGAACATCCTAGGAAATGGTGAAGACAACTTTTTAGTAAAAGACAACATGTAAAGTAAACATCAAAGAATTTCCAAGATATAGTCTCAGAGATATCAAAAATGTTTAGAGATGTGGTAGCAGAAATTTTATGTATATATAATGCAAGTTCAAGAGCCCAAAGAATATAGCACTAAAGAATGTCTTAGTGAGACAAATTCTGAATTAGTGAAAAAGGTAAGTGTTGGCCATCTTTTGTACATTAAGGTTTAAAGCAAGGTATTCTGTGAGGAGGCAAAGAACTTTAAAGAAACATAGTCAGGAGACAGAAATTAACTGTTGGAAACTGGAACAGATATTACTGCTGGTAGCACCTTTGCCTTGCATACAGCTGACCAAGGATGGATCCCTGGCACCCATTGTTAAAGTAGAATTAGGAGAAATAGATGTTAGATCTTCATAATATAAATGCATATTAAGTTGAATTTCTGGTAAAGTTGTAAAGTTGAAAAGACCTCTGCCTTTAGTTTCTGTAACCCCTCTGGCTCTAGAATTTCTTTGATGTTAACAGAATGGACTTTAAACAAGAACTCTAATTTGGCCCTCTACAAACATCTGACAAGATGTCAGCAGAGTTATCAGACTTGCTATGCAGACTAGCGAAAACTCAAACCTGTCTGCCCACCTCCAAGAAGGGGTGGGGGGCTTGCCTTATTTGGAAGAGAATGAAGATGCCAGCCAGAAACCACCTCTTGAGGAGAGAGTCTGCCCTAATTGGAATGAGAGATAAGCCAACTGTCTGACTGGACACTGGGTTTAAACTTACAGAAGGAATTGGTGCATACCACAAGTCTTATTTCCCATATTGACCCTCCCTCCAATATCCTGCTAACCTACAAAAAGTGCTTCCCTTTGTTCCCCAGGGCCACTGGTTTCAGTCTGCATGACAAATTAGGTCACCCTAGCTAGCTGGAATAATAAAACTGCTTTGCTATTTCATTCTCTGAAGATTAGTGGTCTTTATTTGAGGTCGTGGGCTTCCTTGGACCCTTTAACACCCAGGAATGATCCTTGAGTAGAGTCAGGACTAAGTACCAGGAACTGCCAGGTTTGTTCCCCTCCACCATTATATTTTTGGGAAGTGCTGGTAGAATATTGTATTATACAATTGAGCCCGAGAACTTGGTATTCTCAACAAAGAATATTTAGTTATTCCATGTGTGACAGAATGGATGGACCCCAAAAATATGATGATCAGTAAACTATGCCAAAGAAAGAAATCAAATAATTTTATTCAAAGATGGTACATAAAAACCTGATGTTCCTTTTCAACTTGGATTACTTTGGTGAGAATTCAGAGGACAAACATTTATACACTGGTTCTATTCATAACATTCCCCTAAATTTGTCTGCTACTGATTCCCTCTCTAGGTTTTTATCACTAGAGTAACAAGGCAGATCATTAGTTCTTCACAATTTTGTGTAGATATTAATTTTAGACTGACTTTTATTTCAAGCAAAGAGATGAAAATATCATTGGACCATAGATTCACTTAGCAATGAAGCACACGTTGCCTAATGGGTCACCATCAATGGAGATGTAACTAAACTAAATATACTTCCAGCTTAGAACACAGGGCAGAGTCAACTCAAAATCACACTGCTATTTAGTCCCATCCTTTTTTTAACACTACCAATGCACCTGAGACCACTTGGCTAAATATCCTAGCCAAAGACAACAACAATGGAATCAAGAGACCCAAGCTTTAACAATTTAAACTTTAAATGAGCAGGTTGGGGGACAAAAGTGGAAACATGATTCATTGTATGTCTGAAATTCAACTATGAAGGACTTTGTAAAAGTCACAAATGGTTTCAATAAAATAAAATTTAAAAGAAAAGAAGAAAAAAACCCACATGGCTAAAAGGAAAGCTATTGGTGTATCATAACTACACACATGTGTCTGATTGGAAACAAGAATTAGGTATTAAGGAACTCATTGCTTTTTTACTTGCTATGATAAAATATTTAATGAGCCTTGAGATATTGAGTTATTTTATGTTAGGGTAGAATGAGAGGTTTTTGTTTTGTTGTTGTTGTTGTTGTTTTGTTTGTTTTTTGGGTCACACCCGGCAGTGCTCAGGGGTTACTCCTGGCTCCACGCTCAGAAATTGTTCCTGGCAGGCACGGGGGACCATATGGGGCACTGGGATTCCAACCGATGACCTTTTGCATGAAAGGAAATCGCCTTACCTTCATGCTATCTCCCGGGCCCCGAGAGGTTTTTGTATAAAATTCCAAACTCTTCATATTCTAGGAGTTACACAGATATAAAAAAAAAACCTTGTGATTGGTGGGTATCAAATCTTTGTCACTGGTGGGTTCCCTCACTGTGAAGAAACCATAGCTTCTTAAATATTTTATCATGTCAGGTAATGCACTATAATGTTTTTTCTAAAGAGCAACAAGATTGTTTTTCCTACTTCTTAGATAGCTGTATGATTTAGTGAAAAGCCAGATCTATTTTCATATTTCTGCAAAACCAGGCTGCTTACCATAGTAACAGACCTTGACTGAATGAAACTAAAAATAATTTATTATACAGGTGGCACAGCTAGAACCAAGAAAGAAACAAGGTAAGATTTGCAAGCACCTAAGATGATGGCTACAACAATCACAGTGTTGTTGGTAGCGGGCACTTCACCATGGCTGTTCTGTCAATCCTACCTTTGGGCATTGGATGTTGCAGTTGTAATGTCTTCAGAAGAAACAATTCTCTAAATTTGATGGACTTTGTTAGTTTAATTTTCCTTTCAGTCATTTTTTGTTATGGTGGCAGTCTTACATTGTAATTTTAAATTTTTTGGTGATGACTGATACTATTTTTGTATAATTGGGATAACAGAAAGAGAATAAATGAGCAAGGCACTTGCATGCATGTGGCCAACTGGGTCTGATCCCTGAGACTCTATAAGTTCCCATAAGCCTAGAGCCAGGAGTGCACAAGCCTGGGGTCCTCCCCCAATTTTTATATGTTTATTGGCTAGCTAACTGGTTATTTCATTTGTAAAATGTTTACCCAAGTCTCTTGGTTATTTTCATACCAAATTATTTTATTCTTATAAGCATTTTAATATTAATCTTTTAAATATTGTCTTACAAGTCCATCTTCCTTGAGTAAGTATTTATATCAATTATTATACCTACCAGAATTGTAGAAACATTTCACAGCTGTAGTCTCTCTTGCTTTCTTATATTTTCTAATTTAACTGACTGAGTTTATGGAACAATATCTGCTTTAGAAATTTTGAAAATAAGGATCTGACCAAATCTTATGGCTTTTCTAAGTAGAAGATGAAAACCCTACATCCTATTTAGACTCATGTACAAGGAAAGTAAGATATCAGACAAGAACAAAAATCAGAAGAATCTCCTTGTAAGATCCTTCATATCAAATAAAATATCTTAAGCAATTAGAAATTTAGTTGACTTTATAATCCAATAGTAACAATGTAAAAATAATAAAGCCTCTGGAAGTAAATATGGCAATGTAATACAAACACATGTATAACATATAACATATACATATATAACTTTGAACTTAGTAAAGGCTTTCTATCAGAATAACTTTGAACTTAGTAAAGGCTTTCTATCAGAACCCCAAAATTTATTAAATAAAAAGATATAAATTAAACTATACAGCTATGAAATGTTTCTACACTTCTGGTAGGTATAATAGTTGATTTAATCATCACCATCATCATGTTTGGAAAAATCGTAACATTATATATAGTAAAGGTCAACAGAAATGTATCCTTTATCCAGTAAATCTGCTATCATCAACTAGGAAATGAGTACAAATTCTTAGCAAAACTCATGGATAGGAATACATATAAAATCATTACTCCTAATAACCCAAAATTGGAAGCAATACACATCGCAGAAGAATAAATAAAAATGCTGCTGTCAGAAAATAGAATACTGTAGAGTAGGGCTCAGCAAATGCTTTCTATAAATATTTGTCTTGGGTTCCATATCCACTCTATGGCAACTTCTCAACTCTGATCTTTTGATAGTGAAAGTAGTCATAGAGAAAGATATGGTGTACTATGTTCATTGCAGTTAGAGAAATAACTACATGAACAACTATCATAAAAATGGTAGTGAATGAGAGAAATAGAATGCCTGTTTTGAAGACAAGCAAGGGGTTGGGATGAGGGAGATGGGGGCATTGGTGGTGGGGTGGTTGCACTGGTGGAGGGTGGGGTGTACATTTTATAACTGAAATCTACTATAAAATGTTTGTAACTATGGTGCTTGAATAAATATATTAATTTAAAAATAAAAAATGAAGAGAGAAAACGATGCTCAAGGGTTATTCCTTGATATGTGCTCAAAAATTGCTCCTGGCTTTGGAGGACCATATGGGATGCCAGGGATTGAACCCAGGACCGTCCTGTGTCAGCAGCATGCAAGGCAAATGCTCTATAGCTGTGCTATTGCTTACCCCTCTGGCAGTCTTCTTTAAGATATATATAGTATTTAAATGAAAAACTTACTAATCTTAAACATACTAACAAGTTGAACCTCTTGAAGAAGTTTTCCTTGAAGAACCACAAAATTGAGTAACAAATTTAAAAAATCAAATATTTTTCAGTTGAAAAAAATTGTGCAAAGGATAATCCAATGTTGTCAGAGCACATAGACATTTTGATTTTGAGAATATTTAAGTTTCAGTAAAAAGTCTCCTCAACCATTTAACACAGAATTAGAAACTGGCATTTTACTGTATGAAATAAAATAAATTATAAAAGCACAATTGTATTGGCATTATTAGAAATAGTTAATCAAATCAGTTAGTAAAACTTAATATCAGGGCCCTAGAGATAACATGGAGGTAAGGCATTTGCCTTGCATGCAGAAAGACGTTGGTTCAAATCCTGGCATCCCATATTGTCCCCCAAGCCTGCCAGGAGCGATTTCTGAGCATGGAGCCAGAATAACCCCTGAGCGCTGCCAGGTGTGACCCTAGAAACAAAAAACAAAAACAAACAAAAAAACCTTAATAATAATATCTTAAGATACTAGAATAACCAAAGTTAAACATTTACATAAAAGTCATAATGAATAAAAAATTTATGCCTTTGAGGCATCTTCTGTTGCAAGTCAGCCCCTGAAGAGGTTGACTGATGGAGGGATGGAGGATGAGGTCTTCCCCTCCAGCTCAGAGCATGCGTCTGCCACCCTGTTCAGCCGGCGGTTCTGAGGTGAAGCGGCGGGTTAACAGCTTGCTGACTGTCAGGCTTGTAGAAATATTAGCTTTATTCAGTGGACAAGACTGACGTCCAAAGCCTCAGCATCAGTTCCAGCCACAAAGTCCTTCACCTTTCACAGACTCTTGCTTATATGCCCCAGAATCAGGTACCACAAAATCGTGGGATCAGGTAGCATCCAATGGTGGAAGCAGAACCAGGTACCAACCTAGGGTGGGAGCAGAATGCCAGGTCATACCCTAGGGTAGGGCACAATCACCGATCAGGGTAGGGTCAGTAACATAATAATCCCATTAAAATATTTACATTACAACATCTTCAAATTAGATGTTTAAATGCAATTTAGCCATTGGCCTTTTTTGCAAGTGTAGACAATGCTAAAATTCAAAAACAATGAAAATCTGAAGATATACATTATAGACAAAAAAAAGGTAGAACTTAAGAAATTTCCTTTACATAATACATGTAAAATTAATGACTAAAATAAAATTTCCACATTCATATAGCCCAGCAGTTCTACTTCTTGGCGTTTTCTCCAAGAACACAAAAACATAAAGATATATGTACACCTGTGTTCATTGCAGCGATAAGCTTATAAAAACCACAAAATTTGACACTATTGTAGCCATATTATCTAAACTACTATTTAAAACAAAGAAAGAAAGAAAATTGCCACTGGTCTATCTAATGACTCAGGGATGCCTCACTGTCTTATTTGAAACAGATGAATCATGGGGCAGAAGGATTGGCCCAGCAGTAGGGTGTTTGCCTTGCATGCGGCTGAACCAGGATGGACCTGGGTTTATCCCCAGTGTCCCATATGGTACCCTCTAGCCAGGAGTGATTTCTGAGTGCATAACCATGAGTAAACCCCAAGAGTCACTGTTTTGTGGCCCAAATCCACCTTCCCCAATAAAAAGAAACAGATGAATTAATACAAGTAATAATAAAGAATTTTCCTTTTAGTTATGCTAGAGAGGAAATCTTACAGATAATAATTTTGATATGCAATTGAATTGATTATTATACAAACTTTATTTGCATAAAGATATATAAGATCAGCTTACAAACTTTTTCAGGGGCATGTGTAATTTCATTGGTCTTCCCAAAGTTAACACCTTGCACTCATTTTTATGTGTAAACCTATTGGTTGTTCCAATTTGAGGATTTCATAGGGCATAACTTTAATCAGATGGCAGAAACATATATATGAAAAGTAAAAAGTGAGTGTTGGGGTATAGAAGTAGGAAAAAAGACAAAGAGGGGTGTGTGTCTAATCACATTAAACACACACCCTAATTTTTTAAACATTTTTTTGTTTCGATAAATGAGGGCCTTTCCACCAGTGTTGTCCTCCCTTCATCCCTATTCCCAAGCATATATCCCTTATCACCCTCCTTTATCCCCCAGAATGCTAGTGCATCTAAAAGCATATATGTTAATCCTAATGTAAACCTTTTTTTTTCCCAGTTCCAGATATTTTTACTAGTAGTATCTTAAAGGTTTGGAGTCAAGAGAACACTTAAAAACAATGTTAGTGTGGCTGTTATTGTTTGCATGGGCCCACTAAAGTATGGAGTTCATGGAAAGGAAAAACTTTGGCCAAGTACAAGGAGACCATAACCCTGGAGTTTCCTGACATAAGATTATTCTAGGTTCCAGGCAAACTAGTTTGTCCAATCCCAGTCATTGTCTGTAGTGCCACACAGTTATATTTTTCAGTCTCTGTTGTTGATCTCAAGTTTCTGTATAGAAGGTCCTGGCATCTGTATATCCCACAATGAAGTCAGGATGGTGCAGAGCGGCATGTAATTTCAACTTGCAATTAATGGGCAATGCAGAAAGCCACATCCAGTATGCAGGTCATTGTTGTTGTTTAAGTCTTCTCAGTGTTAAGGGAAGACTCCTTTGAGTAAATTGATGTCACAGCAACAGTAGGGTCTTCCCTGGTAGAGGATTGCTTCCAGGTGACGTCATAAACAATGTTGTATGTTTCATAGATGGCTTCCCTGGTTCAGGTGTAACTGGAAAATACCCAAACCTCTGAGGCCTGTGCCAAGTCATCATGTCAGTGTTCAGGGTTTGTAAGGCTCCGTTGCACCACAAGATTTGTGTGTTCCTATCTTTATTAGATAAGAACTTATTTGTATGTATAGTATTTTCCATTTTAATGTGACCATGCAAACAAGGAATAATGTCACCTGGCATTATCATTGAATAAGGGGACCACAAGAACAAGTCCAACAATCCCTGTGATCTGGTTCAAACATAAGAATTAAACTGGGGCTCTGCTAAGAAAACTGAGGACTGAGGGGAGTCTTTTCCTGTGCTTCTGTTTTTCCTGAATTCTTGGAGCTCTCCTCAGAGACCAGAGCCCTAGGAAGCGAACCCAGAAATCACTGCATTCTGAAGCTGCCAGCAAGCCAATGAATGAGTAAGATCTGGCTGGCTGTGGAGCTTCCCAATTGGAGAGCTGATTGCTCCTCCTGCGGGAGACTCTGCCCTGCTGCGCTCTGCTAAGAAACTGAGGACTGAGGGGAGTCTTTTCCTGTGCTTCTGTCTTTCCTGAATTCTTGGAGCCCCAGAAGAGCCACTTCGCTTCGCAGCCACACACTCTTTCTAACCAATAAAACCCATCACAACATGCAGGAAAAACCACACTACTACTAGCGTCACAATGCAGAAAGCTCATAGGCAAACACCATGCACCGAGAATGAAGATGATGGCTTGGATGACCTTAAAAGTCACAACCATCTGCTTAACCTCTCGGATAAGGAACTTAAAATAGAAATATGGAATATGTTTGTAAAACTCCAAGAAAGCATAGAACGATTGGAACAGAACACAAAGACAGAACTCAGAAATCTCCAAACTGAAATAGCAGGCCTGAAAAACACGGTAGCTCAACTGAAAACCTCAGTGGATACCCTCAACAGTAGGGTAACAGCAACTGAGGAGAGAATCGGAGTACTGGAAGACGAGATGCAGAAAAACTCAACACAGCAGAAGAAATGGGAAAAGAAACTTAGGAAAAACGATCAGGCAATGGAAAAAGTACTCAAAGAATGTGAACAGATGAAAATAGAAGCCTCTGATCAATCCAAAAGAAATAACATAAGAATCATTGGAGTCCCAGAGACCCAAGTAGGAGATCACCAGGAAGAATCAACTGTAAAAGACATCATCAAAGAGATACTACCAGAGTTAACGACTATATGCAATCAAATCCTGCATGCCCGAAGAGTATCAGCCAAGAGAGACCCAAAGAAAAACACCCCCAGACACATCCTCGTTACAATGACAGACCCGACAGATATAGATAGAATACTGAATGCAGCAAGATCAAAAAGGGAAATTACATTCAAAGGAGCATACCTAAGACTCACAGTAGACATGTCACAAGAAACTCTCAAGGCCAGAAGACAGTGGTGGGATATTGTGACAAGACTGAAAGAAATGAATGCCTCACCGAGAATACTGCACCCAGCCTGACTCACGTTCAGGTTTGAAGGAAGAATACATAGCTTCATGGATAAACAACAGCTTAAAAACTTCACAGATGATAACACAGTCTTAAAGGAAAAACTGACAGGTCTACTCTAAGACCAGAGAGACCAACAAACACAGGAAACTTATCTACAAGGATGACATTAAATCCAATAACAATCATCTCCCTCAATGATAATGGACTAAATCATCAATTAAAAGACACAAAGTGGCAAAGTGGGTCAAAAAGATGAATCCAACTTTCTGCTGCCTACAAGAAACACATCTGAATAGTCAGAACAAACATAGACTCAAAATCAAAGGCTGGAGGAAAATCATCCAAGCAAACAATGCCCTCAAAAAACCTTGGATGGCCATATTAATATCTGATGATGCCAACCTTATACTCAGAAAAGTGATAAGGGACAAAGATGGACACTATGTTCTAATCAAGGGATATATTCAACAGGAAGAAATCAGACTATTAAACATATATGCACCAAATGAGAGACCAGCAAATTATCTAACACAGTTACTGACAAATCTGAAAGAAGAAATCAATGATAACACAATAATTATGGGAGACCTCAACACGGTCCTATCAACACTTGATAGGTAAACCAGACTGAAACCCAACAAAAACATACTAGTCCTGAAAAGAGAAATGGAAGAAAGAGGACTAGTAGATGTATATAGGACACTCCATCCCAAAAAACCTGGATACACATTCTTCTCCAATGTACATGGGTCATTCTCCAGGATATACTACATGATGACACATAAAACATACCTCCATAAAATCAAGAGGCTAGAAATCTTGCAAGCTACCTTTGCCGACCACAAGGCTCTAAAATTAGATGTGAACTACAAAGCCACACAAAAGAAAAACATTAACAACTGGAAATTAAACACCCTGCTACTGAACAACCAGCTGGTCCGAGATGAAATCAAAAAGGAAATCAAAACTTTCCTGTAAACAAATGATAATAAATACACAACCCCCCAGAATCTATGGGACAAAGCAAAAGCCATCCTGAAAGGAAAATTTATAGCTCTACAAGCACACATCAGGAAGGAAGAAGGTGCATACCTGACTAACCTAATGACGAAGCTCAAAAAATTAGAAAATGACCAACAAAAGGAATCAAAAATAGGGAGACAGAAGGAAATAACAAAGTTGAAAGCAGAACTCAATGAAGTGGAAAACCGAAAATCAATCTGAAAGATCAACAAAAACAGAAGTTGATTCTTTGAAAAAATAAAAAGGATTGATAGGCCATTGGCAAAACTCACAAAGAAAGAGAGAGAAATCTGATAGCCCGTATTAGAAATGAAAAGGGGAGATCACAACAGATACTGCAGAGATTCAAAGGGTAATCAGAAACTACTTCGAGAAACTTTATGCTACTAAACATGATAACCTGGAAGAAATAGAAAAATTCTTGGACACATATAACCTTCCACATATAAAAAAGGAAGAAGTAGAATATCTAAACGCCCCCATCACAACTGAGGAAATTGAAATTGTAATCAAACATCTGCCCAAAAAGAAAAGCCCAGGCCTAGATGGATTTCCTAATGAATTATTTCAAATCTTTCAAGAGGAGATACTACCAATCCTAGCCAGGTTGTTCCAGGAAATTGAAAAAACAGGAATACTCCCAAACAGCTTTTATGAAGCCAACATCATCTCGATACCAAAACCGGACAGAAATGCTGTCAAAAGAGAAAAACAGACCAACATCCCTGATGAATGCCGATGCAAAGATCTTCAACAAAATCCTGGCAAATAGGATCCAATGCGTCATCAAGAAGATCATACACTATGATCAAGTAGGTTTCATTCAAAGAATGCAAGGATGGTGTAACATCCGTAAATCTATCAACATCATACACAACATCAACAAGAAGAAAAATAAAACTCACATGATCATATCAATAGACGCAGAGAAAGCATTTGATAAGGTCCAACACCCATTCTTAATCAAACCTCTCAACAAGATGGGAATGGAAGGAACCTTTCTCAATCTGGTTGAAGCCATCTACCACAAGCCAATGGCAATTATTATCCTTAATGAAGAAAAACTAAAAACCTTTCCTCTATATTCTGGTACAAGACAAGGCTGACTGCTCTCACCACACCTCTTCAACATAGTACTGGAAGTTCTTGCTATAGCGATCAGGCAAGAAAAAGATATCAAGGGAATTCAGATAGGCAAGGAAGAAATCAAGCTCCCATTGTTTGCAGACGACATGATACTCTACTTAGAAAACCCTAAAGACTCTACCAAAAAGCTTCTAGAAACAATAGACTCATATAGCAAGGTGGCAGGCTTCAAAATTAATACACAGAAATCAATGTCCTTTTTATACACCAATAATGATAAGGAAGAAAAGGAAGTCAAGAAGGCAATCCCATTTACAATAGCACCACACAAAATCAAATATCTTGGAGTCAACTTGACCAAAGATGCGAAGGACCTATACAAAGAAAACTATAAAGCCCTTCTCCAAGAAATAATTGAGGACACACGGAAATAGAAACACGTACCCTGCTCATTGATTGGCAGGATTAACATCATTAAAATGGCAATACTCCCCAAAGCATTATACAGATTTAATGCGATAACCATGATATTCTTCAAAGAAGTGGATCAGACACTTATGAAGTTCATCTGGAACAATAAACACCCTAAAATAGCTAAAGCACTACTAGGGAAAAGGAAAATGGGAGGCATTACTTTCCCCAACTTTAAACTCTACTACAAAGCAATAGTTATCAAAACAGCATGGTATTGGAATAAAGACAGACCTTCAGATCAGTGGAATAGGCTTGAATTCTCAGACATTGTCCCCCAGACATACAAGTACCTAATTTTTGACAAAGAAGCAAGAAATCCTAAGTGAAGCAGGGAAAACCTCTTCAACAAGTGGTGCTGGCAGAACTGGTTAGCCACTTGCAAAAAAGCGAACATAGACCCCCAGTTAACATCATGTACGAAGGTCAAATCCAAATGGATTAAAGACCTCGATATCAGACCATATACCATAAGGTATATATTGAACAACATGTGGGTAAAACACTCCATGATATTGAGATGAAAGGCATCTTCAAGGAGGAAACTACACTCTCCAAACAAGTGGAAGCAGAGATCAACAGATGGGAATACATTAAACTGAGAAGCTTCTGCACCTCAAAAGAAATAGTGTCCAGGATTCAAGAGCCACCCACCGAGTGGGAGAGACTATTCACCTGACACCCATCAGATAAGGGGCTAATATCCAGGGCAGTGACAGAACTTTACAAGAAAAAAACATCTAATTCCATCAAAAATGGGGAAAAGAAATGAACAGACACTTTGATAAAAAAAGAAATACAAATGGCCAAAAGGCACATGAAAAAATGCTCCTGGTCACTAATAATCAGGGAGATGCAAATCAAAACAATGATGAGATATCACCTCACACCACAGAGATTGGCACACATCACAAAGAATGAGAATATTCAGACCTGGCGGGGATGTGGAGAGAAAGGAACTCTTATCCACTGCTGGTGGGAATGCCGTCTAGTCCAACCTCTATGGAAAGCGATATGGAGATTTCTCCAAAATCTGAAAAATTGAGCTCCCATTCGATTCAGCTATTCCACTCCTAGGGATATAGCCTAAGAACACAAGAATAAAATACAAATTTCCCTTCCTCACACCTATATTTATTGCAGCTCTAGTCACAATAGCCAGGCTCTGGAAACAACCAAGATGCCCTCAACAGACCAATGGTTAAAGAAACGGTGGCACATATACACAATGGAATATTATGCAGCCATCAGGAGAGATGAAGTCATGAAATTTTCCTATACATGGATGTACATGGAATCTACCATGCTGAGTGAAATAAGTCAGAGGGAGAGAGAGAGATGCAGAGTAGTCTCACTCATCTATGGGTTCTGAGAAAAATAAAAGTTATTTTTGCACCAATCTCAGAAACAATGGGAGGAGGGCTGGAACTTCCAGCTCACTTCATGAAGCTCACCACAAAGAGTGGTGAGTGCAGTTCTAGAAATAACTACACAGAGAACTACCATAATCATGGGAATGAATGAGGGAACTGGAAAGCCTGTCTGGAGTTCAGGTGGGGGTGGGTCAGGAGGGAGGGAGATTTGGGACATTGGTGGTGGGAATGTTGCACCGGTGAAGGGGGTGTTCCTTACATGACTGAAACCTAATCACAACCATATATGTAATCAAGATGTTTAAATAAAGAAAAAAATGTTAAAAAAAAAAGAATATTAAGAAAAAAAGAAATAAGACGGTTCTTATTTCTCTTAAGATGTGAATGCCAAAAGAAAAAAAAAGAAAAAAGAAAATACCCTCTATCATGGATATGACCATTAATTACCTCAGAGCTGTTCCAACAGCCTTAGCCTGCAGTGTCATTAGAATTTGTAAGATGCACTTGTGTGTGCTGGTTAAGATCTTTAGGGAGTGATAAAAAAGAAAAATGTGGGATTAACTGGATGCCATTCCCATTCAGAATATGCCTTGTTACTCATTGGTTGGAAACAACTTTGAATGTAGTACCTTGGATTTGTGCTTGTTCTCCACCCTAGGGTGTTATCTGGTTCTTCCTAATAAATATCCCACTTCTCAGGAAAAAAAAAGAATTAAACTGAGGAACTCTATCACCAAAATTCCTTATTGAACATATCACAATGAGATTGGTATCTATGGGGATGCTAGGACAAGTCCAACAACCAATTGACTTGGTTCTTATATAAATGTTAAAAGGAGGGAGACTTCTGCAAACTTCCTTATTTGACAAATAACAAAGGGAAGGAAAGACAGAGAGGGACTCTTTCACCAAAATACCTTATCGAACAGTTCACGTACTAACTTTCTTATTTAACAAATAACAAAGGGATAAAAAGTGGGGAAAATAAACAATCTAAGTAGAGAGAATGAACTCAATAGTCACTGTATATGGGAACTAATCAGAAATCTAGTATTCTAGCAAACACAGTTACACAGTGAAGAAAGGAAGAGGCCAAGAAGCCACTAAGAGTGCACAAGTAGAAAAAGAGTACTGGCCTATTCCTAGCCTGAGAGTCCATCCTCTCATTTTTATTTTGAATATATATGGTACCCCCATGCAAAGTGATCTCCTCCCATTTTTATTTTGAATATATATGGTACGCATGGTTTTCAAAATGGAGACCAATGGGGGAAAAATACCAGTGAATGTCAACACATACACCAGTGCTGCTTCGGCCCTCCCTCCACCCCATGCATCTCCCCCTTAGTGTAGGGAAACAAAGGCAGAAAGACAGAGGACCATGCAACCAGGGAAGACCTGGAAAAAAGGGGAGAAATAAGGAAACAGCTGAAGGTCTGCCAGACCTCCCAACACCCCCCAAGCTATGGAGAATGCCATTCGGCACGGGTGTCCCCTAACCCCGGTAGAGCTGGCCTCCAGGATCAAGGCACTGGAAGCCAGCTATCTGCCCAGTCCCTCCCTTTGCTACTTCTCCCTAGTGTAGGGAGGGGGTGGAAGCCTGGAGACCCCTAATGGAGTTTACCTGAACCCAAAGCAAGCCAGCCGAGTTGGCACTCAGGCCAGGCCTAGAGTCCAGGGGGAAATAGGGGAATGGCTGGAGGCCTGCCAGGCCTCCCAGCACCCCCCAAGCTAGGGAGAATGCCATTCGGCACTGGGTGTCCCCTAACCCCAGTACCTGGGTAGATCTGGCTTCCCACACACCCTAATTAACACCCAGAATAAATACCCTGTTTTCCCTAATCCCCTTCCCTGTTTTTCCTAAAAAGGAAAGCACACACCCAGTTTTAATCCCCTCTCACATCCCACCTGATTGACTGACACAAAGTCCACGCCCTGCTCTCCCCTAATATAAATATCCATCTCCCACATACAAGAAACTGAGTTACTCTGCCTAAGTTGCTGGTGGATGCTATTGTACTCTATTGACCTGGTATTCCATCTCATTATTGACTTCTAAATCTTGAGCTCTAATTTCTTCACCAACCATTTACAGTGATGACCAGAAAGCAGAGCAGAGGAGAAGGAGAGAGGTGGAAATTGTTGCTGCGATTCCTATTTCTGCAGCTGCTAAAGGACATAGCAAATTTGCTAAAGGATATAGCAAATAATTACACAAAGTGTTATTAAATAAAAAAAAATAAAATAAAAGTTGATGGTTGCTGTTGCTAATCTTACTTGCCACCCACAAGAATCAAGAGCTGGTCATACCTACTATAATAGATATGTGAAGTGAGAAGTAGAGAGTAGAGCAGATCTCATGATCATTGCAAGTGTCATAGAGTATGTCTGAAATTCAGGTTCTAAAGTATATGAGTAATTATGCATGTAGACCACATAGGTTCATGGTGCTGACTAGGGCTCATAGAAACCAGAGAGCCACCACAATTAGTTTTCCAAGTCTTAGGTAGTCTTCACCAAATTACCTGCCTGTGGCAAATTTTCAGGTCCTTCTATTGTCTGATAATATAATTGGAATGGCATATGTTTTAGTAAAATATCTAAAAGTTTATCTTTTTAAAAATTAAAAGTATTAGAAAAATTAACATTCTTTTAGCATTATTCAATAGTTTGTTCCTACTATCTAATTATCTCATAAATATAACCATATGAATTCATTTAGAAGTCAGAATAAAAATCCAGAATAAGGTCTGTGTATTACATTTAGTTGGAATAATCTTACCTGTTATCTACCATTCTCTCTCATATCCTCTTGTAACTTATTAACCTGAAGGCAGGTTAACTTCCCTGTTTCCTTGCATGGAGCTGTGAATGTCTGAAAACAAAAAAAAATAGTACCATATAAGGTGTGAGTGTTCACAGATATATTTTCCTGGTCCTGAGAGAATTTGTGTTTACTATATAATTCTTGGGTTGTGTACTGTAGAGTCAAAGAAATAATAATTCAATGGGTTTAGAAAAAGTCAAGGATGAGAATTTGCCTCTGTTAGGAACAAAATATACTTCATGCAGTAGATCAAAATATACTTCAACAATAGATTGAGACTGAATGTTGGTAAGTTTAGGAATGGCTAAGATTTCCATAAGAAAGGATGAGGTCAGAAATAGACTTTTTTATTTTTATTTTTAGATATTTAAAAAATGTTAAATATTTTATTAAAACCATTGTGATTTATAAAACTCTTCATAATTGGGTTAAAGACATATAATGTTTCAGGGCCAATCTCACCACTGGTGTCAACCTCCCTCCACCAATACTCCCAGAGACATCCCATGCTACCACCCTTTCCCCACACTTGCCAGCATAACAGATCCAATTTAAGTTTTGATTGTTGAAGTTTGGGTCTCATGATTTTATTGTTGTTGACTTTGGCTTAGACATTTAGTTCTGTCCTTTTTAAACACCAACAATGCAACTGAGACCTCTTGGTCCCTGTTCCCCATCTGTTTATATTTATATATGTTTTTCTCTTCCTACACTTAATTTCTTTTTTCCTTCTCCTCACTACACCCTCAGACTAAAAGTGTTCAAAAACAACTCTCATTTAAACCATTGTATTTCTTCATGGAGTTATTCTAAATACCACAAATAAGTGATTTCATTCTGTATTTAGCCTTCTTCTTCTGGCTTACTTCATTTAATATAATATCTTCCAGTTCTAATCATGTAACTGCAAATTATATGATTGCATCATTCCCTATAGCTATGTGTGTTCCATTGTATAGTTGTACCACATTTTCATGATATACTCATCTGTTGTTGGACATCTAGATTGATTCTAAAGATTGACTATTATACTAAGTGCTCCAATGAATAGCGGTATGAATACATTCTTTTGGATGTATTTGTATTTTTCTGTCCTAGAGATACCCAAAAGATGTATGCTGGATCATATGGCAGCTCAATTTTGAGTTTACTGAGAACCCTCCATATGGTTTTCCATAGGGGTTGAAACAGGCAGCATTACACCAGAAGTGGATGAGAGTTCTATTCTCACCACAACAGAAATTATTTCCAGTATTTTTGATATGCGCCATCCTCACTGGTGTAAGATGATATCTCACTGCTGTCGGCTAGTGGAACCCAGGGACCCAAAACAAGGATCTGGTGAGACCCAGATCCTTTTCTGGAAGAAAATAATGACACAGGAAATAACCCACACAGTGGAAAGGTAGAACAGGTTCAGGAAATTCAGCACTCAAGCAAGCTTTCTGCTCTTAAGTGTAAATTTGAGTGGAGGAAGACCATAGAATGAGCAATTTGTATTTGTTTAATTTCCTTCTCATCTCTGATTACTATTTTCAGGACTTCTGATAGTATGTTGAATAAGAGTGGAGACAATGGGCATCCTTGCCTAATGCCTGACCTCAGTAGAAATGCTTTCAGTTTTCAATATTAAGTGATCACTCTGGGCAAGAACTTGGTGCTGGAAGAGGGATAAAGTGAGATGCATGTCACCCCTTTATTAACAATAGTGCAGATCACAGTGTCTGAAAGGAAAGAGAAAACGTGTAAGAGAGAAGCAAAATATCTGCCCCAGAGATAGGCAGGTGTGTTGGTGGGTCAAAGGGGAATGGGAGATATTGGTGGTAGGAAAATTTCACTGGTGAAGAGCAGTGTACATTTCATGACTGAAAACCAAATATAAAAATTTTTGTAGCCATTGTGCTTAAATAATCTATTGTAATAATAAAAAAGAATAATATTATCTATGGGCTTTTTATAGATAACTGTTACTATCTTGAGAAAGGTTCTTTTTCATAACTATTTTGCTGAGGGTTTAAATCATAATGAATGTTGGATCTTGTCAAATGTTTTCTTTCTTTGCATTGACTAATATGATCATAAATTTGTTTCTTTATTATCAATAGTGTCAAAGAATCTATTTTTTCCCTTGATTTCCTCTTCGTTCCAGCTGTTGTTGAGCAGAATGCTGTTTAGTCTCGAGGTATTAGATTTTCTCTACATCCTCTTTTATTTGGATGGGGCACACTCAGCAGCGATCAGGGGTTACTCCTGGCTTTGCACTGAGAAATCATTCCTGGTTTGGGGACCATATGGGATACCAGGAATCAAACCCATGTCCATCCTGGGTCAGCCAGGTGCAAGGTAAATGCCCTATTGCTTCACCCCTCCACATCCTCTTTTTACAATCAATCTGTTTTTGTTTGCTTGCTTTGGGGGGGGGTCACCTGGTGATGCTCAGGGGTTACTCGGGCTCTGGGGTCAGAAATTGTTCCTGGCTTAGAAACTATATGGGACACCGGGGGATAGAATCATGGTCCATCTTAGTTCAGCTGTGTGCAAGGCAAATGCTCTACCACTGAGCCACTACTCCAGCCTCATACATGCAATCAATCTTGGTCACTGTTGCATTGTGGTCTGATAGGATGCTAGTAGGATTCTTATGTCTGTGAACTTTTGCAAGTGAGGGTTATGTCCTAAAATATGATCTATCCTAGACCATGTATGTTCCATGTGCACTTGAGAATAATGTATATTCTGCTTTTGAGGATGAAAGGTCCTATATAGCCCGGGAGATAGCATGGAGGTAAGGTGTTTGCCTTTCATGCAAAAGGTCATCGGTTCGAATCCCGGTGCCCCATATGGTCCCCCGTGCCTGCCAGGAGCAATTTCTGAGCATGGAGCCAGGAATAACCCCTGAGCACTACCGGGTGTGACCCAAAAACCAAAAAAAAAAAAAAAAAAAAAGAAAGGCCCTATATAAATCCATTATTCCCATATCTTATATTTTTCTCATTTAGGGCTCTTACATCCTTCTTAATGTTCTAGTGTATCTATCCATCAGCAAGAGTGGCATGTTGAAATATACCACTACCATCATGTTGCTGTCCATATGTTTCTCTAGGTTTGTGAACAAAAGTCTTTCATACTTTGCTGACTCTATTTAGTGCATATAAGTTGATCAGAGCTACTACTTTTTAGTCTTTTGTAAATTAATAGTGTTCATTCTTGTTTCTAAATACTTTTATGAAGTTGAATGCTATTTGATTGGTCCCAGGTTTTTTGTTTGTTTGTTTGTTTGTTTCAAGTAGCTTGTATAATTATTTTCATCCTTGTCTATCCTGAGATCTTAAGTGCGTTTCCTGCAAGCAGCAAATGGTTGGGTTTGTTTCCTGATCCAATCCCCTACTCTGTGCATTTTCATGGGACAGTTTAGTCTGTTGATATATAAGGAAACAAATAACAGAAAGGTCTGTGGGGCCATTATACTGTGTAGGGAAGGTGCTATTACAAATGGCTATTTGGTTTATATAATTGATCTTTGAGTGTTTTTAGAGTCAGTTTGTTTAGTGTGAATGTTTCAAGTCATGTGTGTGTGTGTGTGCCTGAGAATGTTTTTATCCCTCCCTTCCATATAAGTGAAAAGTTTGCTGAGTAGTGGACTCCAGGTTCAACCTACTTATTTTATTCATAATTTAAATATGTCATGCCACTCTTTGGAGACTGGGATCATTTCAAACATGGTTTGATTATTATGTTCTTTCTTTTATACTTAAAGTTTTTCTTTTCCCTTACTGCTTTAAGGAGTCCATCTCTCTGTTTTATTATTGTTGTTGTTGTTGTGTTGTTAGCAATTGGTTTACTTTATGTCTTGGTGTTGTTCTGGCAGGATCTATTTTGTTTGGCACTCTTTGTACTTCTTGGATTTGTACAGAAGCCTCTTTATGGAGAGTGGTAAGTTCTCTGTTATTACCCCTATCACTATTCTTACATTTTTTCCTTTTTACCCCCTTCTGATGTTCCTACAATTCAGAGATTATATCTCTTGTTTTCGTTTATTAAATACCTTACATTTTTCTTTCATTGTTTTGAGACTTTTGTTTTTTAAGTTTGTTGCCAATTATGAAAATATTAATCTCAACTCTAAAACTTGTTCTGCCTTGAGGGTTTTTAGAAACCATTTCTAATTTTTTTCATCTGCTTTTAAAAATGTGACATTAAATGAAAATTTAGCACCTAGAAATTCTAATTTTTTTCATTTACATTCTTCAAGCTTCTCCTACCCACAAAGATGAGTTCACCCACCCCTCCTTTATTCTTATCCTTAACAGTTCAACTTTCCTCTCTGTTTTAGTGATTATTTTGATTTGAAATAGCTACAGTATTGTCAGCAATCATATTTTCATCAAACAATATGCAGAGGCAGGAAACTATAATTATTATTCATTTTCTTTTTAAAGTGGAATAGCTCTTTTTAAAAATCCTAGAACATTTATTTACAGTCTTCATCTTTGGTCTGATTCTTGATTTGGGGTCCATGGGGTCCTAAGATAATCACTGGCCAAAGAAGCAGAATAATAATTGTTTCATTGGTTTGGGTCAATAAAAAAAACCCACATTCATAATGCAGGAGAGCCACATATTATTGTATAACTTTATTTGCCTATCACCCCCCCTGGATCTTCCAGGTGGGGGTGATTAAGGAGACAATAAAAGAGTTTGTGGGGGAGGCAGGAGGAGGTCATTTTGACAGAACGGACTGTGAGGTAGAGGAGCTTGGTATTCTGTCAAAAGGCTTTCTTGCCGAACCTTTTCACCCCTGATTCACAGACTGAATTGTATTTATTTGTGGGGGATTGGTCGCTGGAGTCTGGTCAACAGGGAGAACTAAGGAGGGATGTTTCATATTGGAAACTTTTCCTTATGGAGAATGTCTTTAGACTCTGGGACCTCTAGCAAGGTGTTCAACCTCCCCCCACAACATATCTTCTAAAAGTACAGGCACGTGACAGGTGCAATTATGAGCAGAATTCTGTTATCAAAATGGGCAAAGTGTGAACTTTATTTGCTTAGACATCTAAGAAGTCTATGAAACATAGCAGGCACCAAAGACAAAGGAATAAAACACTTAACTGCAATGAAAACATTGGGAAAGAAAGTTTTCTATCAGAGACTTCTGGGCATTCTCTTTTTCCTAAACTCTGAATCAGAAATCCTGAAAGTAATTGCAATCTTAAAATTGTAAAGTCTAAAGCATGCTATTTATCAATGTGATGTGATTGAAAAGAATATAAAATGTTTATAACGTTTTTACCAGATTATTGCATTAGAGAAGATTCATTTTAAAAATGACTTGGTGAGTAACCACTTAGACCTACTTTTTATTTTACTAAGTCAGAAGAAAGAGAGTAGAGACTGGAAGGAAGCAAGTAATGTTAAGATGAATAAAGAGAAATTTTTCATTATATAGTCATGCTCTGCATGACAAGAATTTAGAAAAAAATGTGATGAAAAATGGACCTGATACATTTGAAAAGAATATCTATTTTTCTATCTCATTCAGAACATTGGCATAATAGTTAGCATATAGGATAGAAATGAGTAAGAAATAAAAGAACAATTATAGTTAGTTATACAAAGGCTTTCTTAAGTAGCCAAAGAAGGAAAGAAGTTTGGTAAATAGGATTAGTCATAAAGGTCTATGAATTTTAGAAGTAAAATTTCACATTTTTCTCACACACTCATCCATCCTTATAGCCATCAATTTATTTATTCAATAAATTGTCTAGCTTAATTTTTTTATGTGTACCATCTATTTATATTCAATTTTTAAGATAAATAAAGCATGGACTATTTGTAATCAAGATATTTGCAAGAATATAATATCTCTTGAGATTATTCACTTGTTAGATTACTGGGTCTTACTCTACTTAGTATTCATACTCCACCTTAGGGTGTGATTTGGTGATTGGATTACTGGGTTCCTTTCTACTTGGTATTCCTTCTCCACTCTAGGGTGTGGTCTGGTTTTGTTAACACAAGCCCAGGTTTCAGGAAGACAGGGGCTCATTCTTGGTCTTCTTCATTAAAACGCTTTCCTTCTTAGAAGCAGAAGACTTGAATGATGGGATTCCTGGCTTGAGTGTTGCAATTCCTGAACACATTCTCGTGCCCTTTCACTGTGAGAACTATTTCTTGCATTGATATTTGCTTCCAGACACCCATCTCTCCAGGTGACTCTCTTACATTCACTAACTCTTTTTATCCTAGGTGGAATATTTTCAGGCTTTCTTTGAATCACACTGATAATATTCAGGAATCACTACTATTTCTGCAATCAGGAATCATTGTTGGGGCCCAGGAGATAGCTTGGAAGTAAGGCGTTTGCCTTTCATGTAAAAGGTCATCCGTTCAAATCCCGGTGCTCCATATGGTCCCCCGTGCCTGCCAGGAGCAATTTCTGAGCATGAAGCCAGGAGTAACCCCTGAGCACTGCCGAGTGTGACCCAAAAACCAAAAAAAAAAAAAATATTCCAAATGTGTGGGCCAAGCGGTGGCGCAAGCCATAAGGTATCTGCCTTGCATGTACCAGCCTAGGACAGACGGCTCAATACCCCAGTGTCCCATATGGACCCCTAGGAGCGATTTCTAAGCACATAGCAAGGAGTAAGCATCACTGGGTGTGGCCCAAGTAAACACAACAAAACAAATTTCAAATGGAAACATTAAGGACATTTCTCAAATAACAAGGAATTGAGTTTTCAATTTTACTTCTGGGCATCTACTCGGCCAAAAACTCTATTTATAAGAGTCATCTGCACTTTTATGTTCACTATAACACTTTCCACAATAGTGAAAATCTGTAAATAATGCAGGTGCCCAAGAGCAGCTGACTGAATAAAGAAACTATGGGTTTCTTTATAGAGTTTCTTCATATGCATAAATGTTCTATTTGGCTTTAAGATAAAATGAAGCAATGTAACTTTCTGCTATGTGGATAATATTCTGCTATGTGGATATATCTGTGAAATATTAGGTTGAGTGAAGGACAGGGACAGTTACAGTATGATATCTCTTATATTTGGAATATAAATATAAAACATTTTTGGGTCATTACTTGTGCCCAAAGGCAACAGAAACTAAAAACTGAACTTTAGCAGAGAGTTTATAATGGAAAAGGGGTGATTTAGGGGGTTGAGGATGGGGATACCAGATTAGTGATGGAGGAAAGAGAATACTCTGGTAGAAGGTGTGGTGATGGAATGTATCATGCAAGAAATCTTGTCTTCACAGGTGTGTAAGCCATGCTGCCTAAAATAACATTCTGTGAGTGAATGATCTCTAGTATGGCTGCCTGCTGAATATTAAGGAAGTGCAATCTAAATTATAGGAACAAATTGTGTCTGAAAAGATAGGTAGTTTGCATTGGTAGTTTTGAGGTAGGTAATAATCATCTATGGAGTTAGTGACGAATAAAAGCTAAGATGGGGAGAGAAAAGAAATAGTAAGGAATATGGGGATAAAATGATTGGAGGAGTTTTATATACAAATAACGGGTAGAAAGTTGTTAGAGCTTTTCATTGAATCCTAGCCTTAGTTGGGATTAATGATTTATGCTCATCTGAAGATGTTTACAGTGCTGGAAATGAAGCTCAACATGATATTTTCCTTTAATGTATTATGTGTTTCTCGAATGTGTGTTTGTGAGAGAGAGAGAAAGAGAGAGAGAGACAGAGATAGGAATCAGAGCATCATATGTACTCCTGCATATTGAGAGAGGGGTTATTCACAGAGCCCTAGGTCACAGTTGCTTCAGCAAAAAAAGATCTGAATTAAAAAGGTTCATTTATGGGGCCCGGGAGATAGTATGGAGGTAAGGCGTTTGCCTTTCATGCAAAAGGTCATCGATTCAAATCCCGGTGCCCCATATGGTCCCCCGTGCTTGCCAGGAGCAATTTCTGAGCATGGAGCCAGGAGTAACCCCTGAGCACTGACGGGTGTGACCCAAAAACCAAAAAAAAAAAAAAAAGGTTCATTTATACAAAGCCCCACTTGATTTGGGAAAGCAATGACAAATTCAATTAAAGGAAGTTTTTAGTGCATGTTTAGAGGCATAGGGATAGTCAGAGAGGAACTGTGGAGAATAAAAATCAAACAATGGTAAATTGTTTTAGGAAAACCAAAAAATGTATACAAGGTGAGGAAATAACTTTTGAAAGATTTGTTTCACTTTAGGAAAATAAAAGTGAAAAAGCTTTAGGAAAAAGCTAAATTCCCCCCCCCCCCCCTTTATTTTAGGCCACACCCAGTGATGCTCAGGAGTTACTCATGGCTATGTGCTCAGAAATCATCCCTGGCTTGGGGACCATATGGGACTCTGGGGGATCGAACCACTGTCTGTCCTAGGTTAGCGTTTGCAAGGCAAATGCCCTACCGCTTGCATCACAGCTCTGGCCCCTGGGAAAGAGCTAAATTTCTATGTGTATTCCTATCCTTGCTATATAGAGAAAGTCATTTGCAATATTATACTATTGTTACACTGAAACTATTATGTTTATTTTTCATAGTTTCACAATATAAATGGAATAGTCTTGTTAAACTGAGTTGCTTTAGTTTTTTCCCCTCATGAACCAGATAAATAAGGTGTTTGCCTTGCATGCAGCCAACCTCAAGTTTATCCCCTGTACCATATATAGTCCCCCAAGCACTGCTAGGGGTCATTCCTGATCACTTAGCTAGGAAGAACCCCTGAGCACTGCCTAGTGTTCCAAATAGGATGCTCTGTAATAAGTAAGTAAAAATTTTTTAAAGTACCATTGCTTACTTAGAAAGCATCACTGTGAACAATAAATATAAACAATCATAAATATTCCTTTCCTTGGATTTTTCAGCTTGGTAAAGTTAAAGAAAATCGGTCTTTAGGAATAGAAAAAAACACAAATTGTCAATTTGAAAAACTAGTGTTTGGTAGAAAATATAGAAAATTTTAGAATTAGAATTTCAATATATTGCTTCAGAATAGTACCTCAAAACTTGGTGACTTAAAATTAGCACACTTTATTTTTTCTATATTTTCTGGGCTCAGTTAAGTGATTCTTCTGCTATATGTGACTCTACTAGAAAAGCAGCAATCAGGGAATCTGCTTTTAAGATTCTTTTATAATATCTTTATTTAAGTACCATGGTTACAAACATGTTTGTAGTTAGGGAGTCTATTATATAAAATGTTCAAGAATGTTTTACTCAAGTACTTAGAAGTTAATGCTGGTTCTGTGTTGTGTGTTTATTTGGGGTTCTTAATTAGAATACTTATTAATGACTTTCCATATTATGAACTTTTCATAATATGACACAGATACTATCATTTCAAGAAAGGAAAACAACATTAGCCACTTTGTAGCATCTAGAGGAGAGGATAAGAGTTTATAATGCAGTTTTAAACTGCTACACAATTAGACAGTTTTAAGCCGAAAGGTCCAATGCTCAGTGGGGTAGAAGGAGGAAATGGTAAAGAATTCGCAGTTATTCTGTATGAGTCCTGAATAGGGACAGAAATTAATGCTAGGAAGCAAGAAATATAGCAAGTGGAAGAGAATCAATTAGGTAAAGAAATAAACATTTTGTTGTTAAAAAGTAAGATAAAATACTCTTAATAGTCTTTAAAACATGAAAAATACTTTTTATTTTTAAAACTTTATTGATTGACTGGCTTTGGAACACACACAGCGGCACTCAGGGGTCACTCCTGGCTCTGCACTCAGAAATCTCCCCTGGCAGGCTGGGGAACCTATATGGGATGCTGAGAATTGAACGGGGTCCCTCCAGGGTTGACTGAATACAAGGCAAAAATGCCCTATCTCTCCGGCTCCATGGAAAATACTTTAGATTAATATATTATATAGTGATCACGAAAAATAAAAGTCAGAAAAACAGAAAGATAAAGGGAATCAGAATTGTGTGTCTAAACTATGTAGGAGAAAGTCAAAAATGAAACCCTTTCCTTCAAACTTGTAGTTTTTTTCAAACCCTTCCACTAGAGGGAGAAAATTCCTGTAACAAAAGTTCACAGGAGACATAATAGGGGTTTGGCAATATTAAAACTATTTTAAATTTTTTGTGAAATGACTCCCAGTGAGAGAGGAAACGTACAAAAGTACATTTGAAGTACATTTGAAATATACAAAAGAACATTTGAAGTGATTCTTATGTGTTGATTTTTATTGTAACTGTGATTTGGTATTTTCAGCAAAAATGTAAAGCATTGCTATAACAAAAGCGGTGAAGAACACTACTCAAATGAAATTATGCTACGGACAGAGTGTTGCATGTGGGAATAAAAATAAGTTGCCATTATGCCACCTATTACTGTTCTTTTGTTTTATCATTAAGAATATTTTAGGATGGGAAGACAGACAGGAACAATTTAAATGAATAGATCCATTATGACTCATTATCATATTTCATCTTTAAAAACACCTTTAAAAACATGGTAAACTCAAATTCAAATATAGAAAAATATGATACTACAACCTTTATATATTTAAATATATAAATAAATATATATATATAATGTACCAGACCTAGGTACATAGATTTAGAAAATAACCACATATATTTCTCTTTGAATTTCAGAAAGAAAGAATTATTCGCTTACTCACTCATTGAAACTTGCCATATGTGCTATTATGTTCCCTGTACTAGGCTTTTCCCATTTATTCATTGGAATTAGATAAGAGAGGGATGTTTCTTGACTAGTAGAACTTGTACTTTCTGCAGTTCAGGCATTGATAATATTGATAATAACAAAAACATTAATATTAGATTACCAGTTGAAAATACCAAGTTGAATTGTAAAAATAATTGTGTAAGAATCCTAAAAAAACTAAGCTATGATTTCATTTTCTTTATAATTTCTTTATGCTTCATAATTTTTTGAATTTACCTTTGTGAAGACAGTATTTCTATTGAATGTATGAAGAGAGTTTTATTTTCTTTAGGTTTATCATCATTGCCACATTTTGAATCCTATCACCTGCTCTGTTTGTTCAGTATCTAGAGTACTAAGCACTCACCTCTATCCTCATAACTGCTATTATGTCCACATAAATCTACTTCGTTTCTCTAGATTCTACGTGTTACCTTTCCTTCTAATCATCCTAGTTCATAATCAAATTCCCTATCTTTAAATGCAGTTAATAAGAGTTAAGGGGTAGAGTATTAGCAATAGAGATCTATCTTAGATTTCTATTATAAACACACCTGCCTTTTTTTTCTTTCTTTTTTTTTTTTTGGGTCACACCCGGCATTGCTCAGGGGTTACTCCTGGCTCCATGTTCAGAAATTGCTCCTGGCAGGCACAGGGGACCATATGGGGCACCGGGATTCGAACCGATGACCTTTTGCATGAAAGGCAAATGCCTTACCTCCATGCTATCTCCCGGGCCCCAACACACCTGCCTTTTAAGATTTTATTTAGTATCTTTAAGCTACCATATATATATATATATATATACATATGTTTAATTTTAAAAATTTTTTTTATTTTAAGCACTACGGTTACAGAAATGTTTATAGTTGGGTTTCAGTAATAGAATGTACACTACTACCACTCTTCACCAGTGCCACTTTCCCACCATCAATGTTCTCCAATTTCCTTCCATCCCTTACTCCCTGATTGTTTCCCTGCAGACATTCTGCTTCTCTCTCTCTTCCCTTTATGACATTGCGGTTTGCACTATTGTCAATAAGGGGTTGTCATGCATATCACTTTATACCCTTTAGGCACCCAGTTCTTGTCCAGAGTGATCAGTTTCAACTGTCATTGTCATGTAGTTGCTAGTGTAGTTAATGCTCTAACTGTACTCACTGCTCTTTGTGACAAGCTTCAGCCTATTGTCTCTGGATGTTATTACCATAACTCTTTTATTTTATTATATCCCACAGATGAGTGAGACAATTTATGTCTATTCCTCTCCCTCTGACTCATTTCACTCAGCATATTAATCTCATATTCATCCATGTATAGGAAAACTTCATGATTTCACTTTTCCTAATGGCTAGAGTATTCCATTGTACCACAATTCCTTTAGTCACTCATCTGTTGTGGGAAACCAGAATTGTTTCCAGATTCTGGCTATTGTAAATAGTGCTGCGATGGACTTAGAAGTGCAGAGGGCATTTTTTTGTATTGTGTTTTTTCTATTCGAGGTTATATCCCTATGAGTGAAGCAACCATATCTTAAAAAGAAAGTCAAGCTGACTTCTCTTATGACATTTGCAACTCCTCCTAATATTTGGATCCCATTTACCTGATCTTTGTTAGTTATCTACTGTGTCAGATTAGTTTATCCTTATCTGCCAGCATCTTCTCTGTTCCCATATTTCATTTCATAAATAATTTGCTAGGATCTGGTAAAGATTAGGGGAGCACTGATACCTATGTTTTGTTTTATTTTATAAAGACATGGTTTCCCAGACGATATTTATGTTAGGGCTCCATGAATTTATCTTCTGTTTTTTTTTTTTGTTTTGGTTTTTTTTTGGTTTTTGGGTCACACCCAGCAGTGCTCAGGGGTTACTCCTGGCTCCATGCTCAGAAATTGCTCCTGGCAGGCACGGGGGACCATATGGGGCACCGGGATTCGAACCGATGATCTTTCGCATGAAAGGCAAACGTCTTACCTCCATGCTATCTCCCAGGCCCCAATTTATCTTCTGTTTTAAATTTCCTCTATCTTTCATATTTTCCAACTTTGGTAATTGCATTAGCTTTAATTTACTATTTATGATTCAGAGAACATCTCTAGCTTCTGTATGACTAGCTGCTGACTGATAGTTATTGAATGATATATTTCTATTTCTAACATCAATGGGATATTTACCAGAACCAGAAAGAAAAAAATCAGTTTTTATAAACCATAGACAAATATTTATAAAGCATTTCTGTGAAAATAGCCTTTTCCTGTGAAAACAACTTTCAAATGTATTTTTGAACATAATATTGTGGAAGCTTATAGATTTACCTTTGAAAAATATCATCCTAAAATGTGAAAGATTATTAAAAAGAATTGGAGCTACTTTGAAATGTGATTCTTAACTAGAAAAAAAGAAGGAAAATCAGGTGAGCATGGAATCAATAGCCATTTGGTTCTTAACTCCATATAGAGTATGCTCTGTTATGACTCTTAACACTTTTAAGATTCTATATAGATGCATTTTGAGGTGAAAGTAAGAGAATGCTATTTCCTTTGGCATAATGTTCTGTGATTTAAGAAAGGAATGATTGCTTCTGAGAACCAAAACTGTTTTGACTAATTGACTAATTATATGTAAAATAACCTATTAATGAGGCAACTTACTGATTGTATGAGTTATTTTATAGAAGATTATGCTGAATAAAATATAATTTAACTACCTTATTTAAGTGATTTTAAAAAATTAACAAGGACTTACACAATCAAATGACTTGTTCAAATTGATCGACATGATGGAATGAGTCATGTTGTATAAAAATCACAGAGCTTGTTCATACAAATACCTACAATATTTACTGAAATTTTTGAGGATTTAATGCATATAAGTTGGATGAATATAATAATGAAGAATAAATTATTCGTATCTTCTCACTTTTCCAAAGTTAGTAACCCTTTGCAATAACTTCAACTTCAGATAGTGCAAACCTCCCTTAGTTATTGCTTATATTAAGTAACTTGATTTTTTTTTTGTTTGAGCAAAGTAGACCAAAGGATGCATAGCAAGAATTCTGAGATGACAATGACCATGAGAGACAAATAAGGTGATGAAAAAGCCCTGAAAAACAGAAAATTGAGTAAGCTCTTTATCTACATCAGGAAATTCAATTGTAAGTAGCACATAGGCAAACCTTCAGAGAAGAAAAAAATCTTAGAATAAACAAGTATAAAAGCATTTTTCTTGGTAGTATGAAAATGATATAAAGGATTTTGGATGCAAACAGTAGGTTAAAGGCTAGAAAAAAAGTATTAGCTAGTTTTTCTGGTCAATGTTACAGGGTTCAATATTAATACTTAATAATCCATAAAGAATGATAGAAATTGTAGTGTTATCTGGGAAGAAACAATACCAAACATCTAGTTTAATCAATTAGGTGCATGTAACAGTTTAATCAAAAAATATTTCTTCTCAAAATAATGAATTTGTTTTTCCTGAATAAACTAAAATTCTAAGTAGGTTAAAGTTTTCACATAAACTTTGGGTTCCTTTGGAACATTATCCTTTTGGTAGCACTTTCAATAGAACATGTTCACAGGAAGGAGTCAAGGTGTTACCCTTAATATAATATGATAGTCAGTAAAAAGGAACAAGAAAAATGGGGTAAGCTGTTGACCAGTTCTATTCTCTCTGGACTCCTTTTATTCATCATATTTATAGTCTGTGGAACTGCTCAAAAATCTTCTTTTTTTTTAAGTCTTTTATTTCTGTGATACATAAATTTGCAAGTTTGAAGGACAAGAATTTAGTCACAAAATTCTTTGAAATACAGAATTAGAATGTTACAATGGAAATTTTGTATAGCTTAAATATTGTGAAATAATGAATTAAATTCCTGAGAAACTATTGAGTGACATAAAAATATTAGTTTTGGGGGCTGGAGTGGTGGCACAAGTAATAGGGCATGTGTTAACCTAGGATGGACCGAGGTTCCACCCTCAGGTATTCCATATGGACCCTCAAACTAGGAGCAATTTCTGAGCACCTAACCAGGAGCGTCACTAGGTGTGGCCCCAAAACCAAAAAATATATTAGTTTTAAATTATCAATACTCAATAATCCTGGACCAAACATTTGATAAAAGACATTACCTCATAGCATTTTTGTTTAATATTGCTAAGAATTTGGGGTCTTATACTACTACCATTCTGATTATATCTTTGAAATTGCTTCATTTAGAGCTCATATAGGAAGAAGCTAATTAATTAACATTAATTTTTGATAAAACAGATTGCTAGTTTGGATAAATTGTTATCTGGCATGATTTTTGGGGAACAAAAATATAACAGAAATCAATCAAATTTAGGACGAAATCTTGGTATTTTTCTCCAATAATTTGGCCAATATTAGTAGGCTATTTAAGGCACTTGAATGTTCTTATTTATCCAATATTTTTCCCACTATACTTTGTGGCTGTGGCCAGGATTCTTGATTGTTTTGAGGAGCAGATTTTCATGCTTGCAACAAATGGAAAGGTAGAGAGAAAGAAACCTACCTACCAACTGTCCCTTCTATTTATCTGTGAGCTTAGTCTACAAGAAGACTCTACAATGAATTCTTTTGGTCTTATGGTTTAAGAATACCAAGCTCAAGATTTCTGAGGGTTCCCTAAATATTAACTTGTAGTTGAAGCAACTGTAATACTATCTTCAGATCTGGAACTCAAGCACTGGAGCTGTTCCTGTGAACCAGCTCCCATGTTTGCTCCAGAGATTCTTGCATCAGTCTCCTGACAGGAATGGCTTCATGGTCATCCAGTAACAAGACATTTGATCTGAGATTGAAACAATAGGCACTTGTTTTGCATATGGCTGACCTGGATTTAATCCCCAATAAGTAACACTAGCCTTGCCAGGAGTGATCTCTGAGCAGAGAGCCAGGAATAAGCTCCAAAGAGTGCCAGGTGTGGCCCCAAACAAAACAGAGACTTAAGACCTGTGGTATGAATACATTGTAAGGTTCTGAAAGAGATTTTGTAATTGAAAGAGTTTGACATCCTTTTGGTTTGGAAAGATTAATTAGCATTAAATTACTCCACACAAAGTACCCTAGATATTGGGAAGGATCTTCTTTAATTCTCTGTATGAGGAGTAGAGCTCAAATTATAAAGGAACGTCAATCTGCTCCAATGGTGTGGAGAGAAAAATAGTTGGGGTTGGTAGCCAGACAGACACTTGCATACATAACAAGGATGAATATGTTTAATTACCTATTAAATAGCAAAGTGGTGAATTGATTGATGAATTCACCAAAAAGTGGTGATTGCTATTCTGCAGCTAGGTCCATAAATCAGTACAATGACAACAATTGATAGGACATGTCATCTTTTCAAAGGACTGCATAGAAAAATAGCAGACGTTCCTGTTAATAATAATTGGTTATTAGAGATAATTTACTGATATTTGTCCTCTGGATTTCTTAAGCATGTGTGTATACACTTCTGTGAATTTTCTCTCTGATGGATTTTTTAAAAAAACATCTGGTGAGTGAGTTTGATTAGAAAAATTCTAAACACCGGAATGTCTTTATTCTGTCTCACGTTGGCTGTTGTTCCCTATATCCACTACCCAATTCTGCACAGTATATACTCCCACTGTTACATTCCATATCATTTTCCCTTTTTATATTTTATGCGTGATATTTCAGTAATACAGAGATACTCCAAATGCTGTCAGAGTGTAGGTTAAGCAAGAAAAACATTCTGTTCTCAAAGGCACAGAAGAGATGCTAAGCAGAATAAAGTTAAACAATTTTCTTTATTGCTGGATTTCACAGAGTTCGAAAACTGCTAATACTTGTAGTGAATCTCTAAGAAGAATTAGTATGCTGAATCTCTGAAAAGAGAACCATCTACTATCTTCTCTACTTTTAAAGAGCTCTTAAAATGAGTTCAAATTAGAACACATTTTGGGAAAGCTGCTGCTGCTGAACCCTAGGGAATATCAACTGAATAAGGCTTAAAAAATCCTTTAAAGTAGAATCTTTCTTTACTACTCTAAATCTCATCAGGAGAAAATATTTCTTGTGAATCAGGTTCCATGGAGGAAAGTTGCATTACAAAATGTAGACCTTACTTACAGTATTGAGTTTGTACTTCCTGTCCTGCATCTGGCCCTGATTCTTTTGCTGTGAAGCATAAATTTTCCTTGCCCAAAATAGAAAGGTTTCTGTAATCAGTGAAGCCCAATCATGTCTCTGAAAGGTCCATTTTTAGATACTATTTGTATCATAGACATGACAGCTATATGCTAAAATCTATTGGAGATGTTTTATAAAAAAAAAAGTTATTAGGCAAGGTACTAATACAGAAAAGTTGATATGTTTATTTTAGGTACTGAAAGTACTTTTAATGATCTAGGAAATAAGTAGCAGCAGTATGATTAAATTAGTGTGGAACAACCTTTGTGTGTGTGGGGAAGGGCCTACCTGCTAATGAACAAGGGTAACACAAGCAAGTGTGAATAATTATGGAGCTTTTATAGAATTCATGATCAAACTTTTCAGATTAACTATGTTCAATTACACACTACCCTTGATTGGCTAGTTTAGAAAATCTTCTTCTTTTACTATTTTGTAAATAATAATAGTAATTAAGATGTAATGGGGCTTTATGTATTACACTATAGTGATCTCAGTTTCTTTCCCAAACTGAATTATGTATTACTATTCAATACCTTTTAGAGACAAAGGAAAGTAAATAATTCAGTTTTGATCAGTTGTAAATAAGTTTTAAAGCCAAGAGTTGGATCTACTTCTTACAATGTCTTATCCAAGGTCCAGGTATAGTCTGTATGGTATTAGAATGGTAACATGATTCCATTTATTATATAAATGGCAAAATAGGTAACATTAAGTGACTATTTAATATGTCAAGACATCTATAAACAGGTAACTGATATATTCAACTCTATGTTTGACATTACATTTTAATTAAGCTGATGATAAATATTAGATTCTAATTCTATATTTACTTCCCCTTACCCTTAATCTCCTTGCTTTGCCAACATGCCCACTGCACCTGAATAAAAGAGCAGGAAGTACTTGAGATGACTTGAAAGATTCTTCCAATGAATCACTGAATATAAAATATTCAATGATATAGACTCAGCTGAATCACTTTACGACACAACATTGTGATAGATTAGGCTGTAACATTTCAAGGGTACCTAGACAATCTGAGACCAAGTACTAGAATATTTTTATGGGTAAAAATTTGACAACTATGGCATCTTGTTACTTATCTACCTTAGTGGTTTCTATTCCTCTATAAAGGCTTAACATCTAATTCTGTCACTTTATATTATAGACCTGAACACCAATACTTACCAGAAATGTTAAGAAAGCAAATCAATTTTACTCTAACCACCTGGATAGATATAAAGGATGTGTTTGGAAGCTTGAGAGAAAGCTCAAATGTAAAGCTTCGCTTTACAGATATCAGGCACTTGACTGGATCACCAGCACTGCAGGGAATCCCATGCACTGCTGGGAGTGGCTTCTAAAAGATAAAAGAGGTGTTGCTATATTTTTGAACTTACTACAATTGTTGTACTTCTTTCTTGGGCACTCCTCTAACCTTTACAGTGTTCCTAAAGAGAGGTTGGTAGGATTAATTTCATTCTAATCAGTTTTTTCCACTTATATTTTCTCCTCCTCATTGTTATCACCAAGACATAAATAAATTGAGAAACTATTGTTCATCCTAATAAGAGGCTCTTATTATTTCGATGACAACATGCTTCATAATTACCATGAGCTAAGAAATCTAAAAGTTGTTTTTAAAATATTTTGAATAAACCCACTACTAATTATCCACTTGTGCCTACTATTCCCATGATCATTTTATTATTATTATTTTGGTTTTTGGGCCACTCCCAGTGATGCTCAGGGTTTACTCCTGAACATAATCATATTAGAGGCTGTCTAAATCCTTTTTTCATCACTTCATCCTTGGCTCCCATACAGGGTCCCAGGAGAATATAACACACATTTTTTTTCTTTCCTAAGCTTTATTGATGAGTTCTCAAAATATTGATTTTTACTTGTTTTGGAGCATTGAGTACTGCTATGTTCATTCCTAAGTATTTGTTTTCGAATTTAAGAAATAGAAAAGAGGAAAATAATTGTATGGATGAAAATAAAATAAATAAAAATAAATAAAATAAATAAAAAGCAGAATTAAGGTTAACATAATTTTCACTATTTGTTCTATTTGGGCTGTGATTATGTTGGCCAGAATATGGGAGTGCATGGTAAAAAAAAAAAGTGGAAGGATGAGTTCAAAGGTTATGTTTTGTATGTGTTAGCTCTGGGTTCCAACCTTGGTATTACATGTTCTGAGCATTTCTTGGAAGCAACCTTTAAGCACTGAGACAATAGTGGTTCCTGAGTAATAGCTATCAAACATTTCAAACAAAGAAAAAAAACCTAGTAGCATGATACTTTCATTTTGAATCTATTCTTGATACATTAACTAGCTTTTTAAACTTGGTAAGTGACTTGACTCCTCTATGCTCAGACTTTATTATTTGTATGCTAGAGCAGATATCATGACTTTAGAAACTTGGCAGACTAAGTGAGAATACAAATATGATTATAGCTGGTTTTGGTAGGTGCCCATGAATTCTGAAATAATGCTTATAGATTTTCAGTTAGCAGTTTCGCGAAGGAAAATAACTCTCTCTGTTCCATATATTACATCTGATATCGGAATAAGTGGTTATTGTTAGAAAGAGGACTTTGTGTTTTAAGAATGGAAGGATGTACACAACATGACAGTACAACAGGTAAGGCAGTTGTCTTGCATGTGGCAAATCCAGGTTCAATTTACAGCACCTTATATGATACTCCAAGTCTGACAGGAGAGATCTCTGCTAGAAACATACCCTGAGAACGGATGGCTATGTTCCAAAAAAAAATACTGATGGAGAGAATGCACTAATGGAACTTTATGGTAGTACTCACTTTGCTTGTGTGTGGCCGTGAGTTCGAAATCAGCACACTACACTGTTCAGCACGATTCCCACACTGCCACTGTGATCTTTGCTACCCCAGCAGTGGGACCTTCAAATTGAAGTATTCAATCCCCAGGGATCACAACTATAGATGCAAAGGGAAAGGTAGGGAAGGGAAGGAGTCACAAACAAGCTGATGTTTCCAAATAAAGTAGTATTATAGAACTGATGGCCAGGGCATGACCTAGGGGAATAAATACTCACTAAAATGTTGCTTGACTGTAGACAAAAAAAATGAAGCAATACATCTTAAGAAATAAGGCCAAAACACTGAGGAATTGCATCCTAGGCTCGAATAAGGAGCCAAAAGAGGAAGTGGAAAAATTCACAAAGATTCTAGGACAAGAGATACCTTTTTATGATACTGTTATGCTGGAAATTTATAATATGTGTCTTGATTTTAAAATTGATTTTTAGTATTTTTAGTATGGACTCTAAAAAGATTATTTTTCTGGTGGGTAGAAAAATTTAAAGATGTCCACCCTCTCTGTACTTTGAATGAATATCAATGTTCCAAGTTAAGAAAACTCCCTGTAGTCACAGTGACAATGTATGTGACCCTGAATAAGTTGGTGTCCATCCTACCTGAACTTTGAATGAATATACCCATTCTGATAAATAATGTGCTACGTGCCCTCACATTGCTTGGGCATGAATCAAATTAATGATGAGTTTTCACAATGCCCTATAAAAAGTCTCTTGGGCTCCTGAACTATGTCTAAGGTTTCAAGTATTTGCCTAATCTGTACTCACTGGTCTGATCAACACAGAGTAATAAAGACCTTCTTGTTCTCTCATCATAAATTGACTAGATGTGACTGATTAAGCAAACATCAGTTACAACAGTACAAGGTAAAAAATTGATTAAGATTAGACCATGGAAACAGAATTGACAACAGTGTGGGATCCTGTTTCTAAACAAGGAGGGAAGCCATTTTGTAAAAGTCACATGGCAGGCTTCCTTTCTGTTCTGAACAAAAGGGCCGCCATTTTGTAAGGATTGTGTAAGTCACAGGCTAGGTTTCCTCAAGCCTGTTTTCTATTAACACAGCTCCAAACTGCCTGGCCATATTAGATAGCCTATCAGGGAAGGACACAAGGGAACAGTGGAAGGTACCCCTGGACAATAGTCAATAATTTTAAAGATCATCAAAAAGTTAGAACCTCCCTATATCTCTTCCCTATATAATCCTCTTCATGACTTTGGAAGGAGTTCATCTACTTTTAGAGGTGACCCTGACTAGTCAGTTTGGGGACTGTTGGCAAATGGATTAAAGTATTCAGCTTTACACTATTTGTGTGATCTCATCTTTGGACTTGGGACTCTAACAACAGCACAGAGAAAAAGCCCAAAGAGAGAATTCAAAAGGCAAAGAAAGTTCTTAGATAATAGTATTGAACTGATTGTATATCAGAGCAGAGTAGACTCCCAAGGACTCTGCTTTCTGAACCTGTAGCGAGCTTCTGGGCTGTACATGCTCCTCAGTCTTCCCTGTCCTCCTTACAAGAGAATGGCTTTGAGACAAGGATTGTACAACTAGGTTTTCCATACTGAATTGTGGTGATAACGTTGAAAGAGGGTTTTTAAAAAACTGAGTCACTAAGAATTCAGAAAATTAATATTTAGTCTTTCAGCCACATTATGTTTTCTGAGATTTGGTCATGAAAACATATAATTTTATCTGTATATTGAACTAATATCACTCAACTCAGACTTGAGCTACTGACAGTTGTTATGTAAAGGATCTATAGTTCTACTAAGACAAAAAATTGTTTTAAAGGGGAAGTTGATTTTGAGAGAGCTTCTTCCCATAACAAGTGTACAATAAAAGATTGAATATCAATTGAACGAGAATAAGAGGTTGAAATAGCTACATAACATTACTCTGTAGAGGAGCATAAACATCACTTACACTAGATTATATCCCACATTGATGGTTTCTGATATTAACCATAGAGAATTGGGAAAATGGGCTTATTCAATGAATCTTTCATAAAATCATGCATAGCTTCCTTTTCCTCCCATGACATATTTTAAAGTCAAATTCACATTATGAGGTTGAAAAAATTCTTATTCTCTGAATAAGTTTTATTTTAAGCATGCATTTACACAGTTTTTCAGCATGACCAACAATTTATATAATCTCCAGTGAGTCACCAAGAAAAGCTAGCGTGATTGACCTAAATGCTTTTGATGTGCAGCATTGGAAATTAGAGGAGCAATGAAAATGCAGCTGGAATGCCACATCCAGTCGTGCACCTTCAGAGAAATCTTTCCCAGGTATCTTTGACTGACAATACTCATTTGATATCATACTGATCACAGAAATGACTAGTAATTAAATTTAGACTCAAAGATCATTTTTCTGTTCCCTTCATGTTGATGTTTGCAGGCAATTTAACAACACCATAAACAAAACTCAAGAATAGAAAATAATGTGTCATCTTGTTTAAGGTGTTCCTTGTATACCTTTCCTTTCTTTTTTTAATGTAGATTTTTGGTCCAAAGGACTGTCATTGTATTCAAGAATGCATAATTCTCCTTAGTCTGACAATTTTCAGGAGCTTAGGGGATTATCAGAAGATATGGGTGAAACAAAAGAAATGTTTAAAATTGTGGTAGGTATTTTATCACCCAAAGTTGCAAAGTTTTAAGTTTTTCCAAATAGTTTAAATAATTCTCAATCATATACAAAAATCCCCAAATCTTGCTTTGATCTTTTCCTTTTTTCTTTTGTTTTTAACTTGGGGGTCATACCAGGAGATACTCAGGGTTTACTCCTGGCTTTGCATTCAGGCATTAACCTTGGCATTTTGAAGAATCATATAGAATACGAACATCAAATTACTGTCAGCTCCTGTGGAAGGCAAGTGTCCTAAATTCTATGCTCTTTCTCTGGTCCCATCTCTTGCCCTATTTTTGACAATTTTTTATATTCTTCTTTTTGTTGGGTAGGGCAGACTCCCAGAAGTACTCAGGTCTTACTCCTGGCTCTGCTCTCCAGGATCACTCCTGGTGAGTGCAGGAAGCACTGGGGATATCAGTGATCAAACTTGGATAGATGGCACATAAGGCAAGTGCCCTATTCTGATCTAGACCTTTTTGACAATCTTTTTTTTATCTTTCTTTTTAAAAAAATTATTTAAGCACCATGATTACAAGCATAATTATAGTTGGGTTTTAGTCATAAACAGAACACCACCCCACTTCACCATGCAACATTTCCACCACCAGCG
This sequence comes from Crocidura indochinensis, assembly GCA_004027635.1. Lineage (NCBI taxonomy): Eukaryota > Metazoa > Chordata > Mammalia > Eulipotyphla > Soricidae > Crocidura > Crocidura indochinensis. Next base: position 19,141 of record PVKC010000201.1, on the reverse strand, counting down.
CCCCCTTCCTCCTTTCTAACCCCTGCCTGTATATGAGACATGCATTCTACTTCTCTCACTCATCAAGATTATCATGATAGTTGCTAATGTAGTTATTTTACTAACTGCACTCACCATTTGTAGTGGTGAGCTTCATATTGTGATCTGGTCCTTCTGGTCATCATCTTTATTGTCTCTGGGCATTATTACAATAATGTCCTTAATTTTTCTTAAAACCCATACACGAGAGAGACTATTCTGTGTCTCTCTCCCTCTGACTTATTTCACTCATCATAATAGATTCCATAAACATCCACGTATAGGAGAATTTCCTGACTTAATATCTCCTGACAACTGCATAATATTCTATTGTTTATATGTACCACAGTTTCTTTAGCCATTCATCTGTTGAAGGACATCTTGGCTATTTCCAGAGTCTAGCTATTGTAAATAGTGTTGCAATGAATATAGCTGTGAGAAAGGGATTTTTGTATTGTATTATTGTGTTCCTTGGGTATATCCCTAGGAGTAGTATAACTGGATCATATGGGAGTTCAATTTCCAGTCTTTTGAGGAAGTTCTATATTGTTTGTCATAAAGACTGGACTAGATGGCATTCCCACCAGCAGTAAATAAGAGTTTCTTTCTCTCCAGATCCCTGCCAGCACTGATTGCACTTGTTCTTTGTGATGTGTACCAGTCTCTCTGGCGTGAGATGGTACCTCGTACTTGTATTGATTTGTATCTTCCTGATGGTTAGTGATGTGCCTTTTAGCCATTTGTATTTCTTCTTTGAGGAAGTGTCTGTTCATTTCTTCTCCCCATTTTTTATGGAGTTGTGTATTTTCGATATTAGCCCCTTATCTGATGGGGATTGGGTGAATAGTTTTTCCCATTCTGTGGGTGGCTTTTGTATCCTAGGCACTATTTCCTTTGAAGTGCAGAATATTTGCAGTTTTATATAATCCCATCTGCTTTTTTTCTGCTTCCACTTGTTTGGAGACTGATGTTTCCTCCTTGAAGATGCCTTTAGTCTGAATGTCATGGAGTGTTTTACTTACGAGTTGTTCTATATATCTTATGGTTTCAGGCCTGATATCAAGGTCTTTAATCCATTTGGAGTTGACCTTTGTGTTTGATGGGGGTCCAAGTTTGCTTTTTTGCTAACCAGTTGTGCTAATCAACTCCATTTGATGAAGAAGCTTTCTTTCCTTGCTCCATTTTGGATTTCTTGCCCCTTTATTAAAGATTAATTGATTGTGTATGTCTAGGGAACATTCTCTGAATACTCCAGTCTATTCCACTTATCTGAGAATCTATCTTTATTCTAATACTATGCTGTTTTAATAACTATTGCTTTGTAATACAATTTAAAATTGGGGAAAGTAATGTCTCCCACATTCCTTTTCCCAAGGATTGATTTAGCTATTCATGGGTGTTTATTGTTGCAAATGAATTTCTGTAGTGTTTGATCTACTTCTTTAGATAATGTCATGGGTATCTTTAGAGGGATTGCATTAAATTTTAGGGGGAGTAGAATGTTTTGGGGAGTATTGCCATTTTAATTATATTAATATTGCCAATCCATGAGCATGATATGTGTTTCCATTACCTTGTGTCCTCTCTTACTTCTCAAAGCTGACTTTTGTAGTTTTCTTTATATGGGTTCTTCACAACTTTAGTTAAGTTGACTACAAGATATTTGAGTTCGTGTTGCACTAATGTGAATGGGATTGTTATTTTAATACCTTCTGGGCATTTTTATGGCTACTTCCTCAGTGTTAATTAGACATTTTTTAATAGTTTGGTGGTTGTCATAACAATAAAATAAAAGCTATAGTGTAGTGGATAGGGAGCTTACCTCCATTGGGACATCAAACCTAGGTTTGATCTTCAATATCCCATACAATTCCCCAAGCACAGCCAGGAGAACTTTAAAATTTAATAATTTCTTCTTAAAAGATTGAAATGGTCTGCATGCTTATCCACTATGTAAGTGCCTGTTTCTTTATAAGCTTATCTACTGTAGTTAATATAGTTGCTTTTAATCTGTCAGTATTTCATTTATAAAAAATGGTTTAAAATGTACTCCACAAAAGAAACATGAATGCTAGTCTCTACTTTATTCAATTTTGTTTTTGAGGGAAGGGGTCATTTATTTAGCTCGTATCAATTTTTTTCTCAGTTTCAAGTTTTTAAGTTTTAAGTTCTTATGACATCCCCATAATATATTATTTTAGAATAATCCAGCTTTTTGAATTAGAAGGGGTTATGGCAGAAATTTATTGCTTCTATTTACCTAGTGATTGATTATAACCTCCATATATAATAAGTTTATGTCTCAGTGACAGAATTCATAAACTCTGAGGCATCTAATTTCATCTTTACATGAGAATGTAGCTGATCCTAGTTTGTTCAAGTTGAAAGCAAACTTTTGTCAACAACTATAGGGCGACCCACTTAATCATTTAAGTTATCTTAACCTTTCTTTTTTTCTGTTGTTACTTGTGACATATTCCAGATAAGTAGAATATTATTAATTATTATTATTATCATTATTTGGATAAATTGTTTCATATATTTAAACTTTAGTTTTTGTTTTAAAATGTATTTGATCTAAAATAAGAGTAAAAAATATTTGAACTCAAGATCCATTGACTTTTAAAAATTAAGCCAGTGCTTCCACATTGTTTTCTACCTAGAAATAATGTTTAAATGAAAACATAGTTACTGAGTTACTATGAAAACAGACTCTCTCCCCTCAAGAGAACTACCTTCAATTTATATCATAAGATATTTTACATGCGGGCCCGGGAGATAGCATGGAGGTAAGGCGTTTGCCTTTCATGCAAAAGGTCATCGGTTCGAATCCCGGTACCCCATATGGTCCCCCGTGCCTGCCAGGAGCAATTTCTGAGCATGGAGCCAGGAGTAACCTCTGAGCACTGCCGGGTGTGACCCAAAAACAAACAAACAAAACAAACAAACAAACAAACAAAAAAAGATATTTTACATGCATAATATCTAGGTGCAAAGAAAAAAATAAAAACCATTTTATTTAAGCCTATTACTCTTAGAAATGTCTTTAAAAATCGTCCTTTGGGTGCCAGAGATAACATAGTTGAGACCTGGATTTGAACAAGAATGAACACCATTTTGTAAAAGCCACATGGCAGACTTCTTCTCAGGTTCTGAATAGGGAGAGATGCTATTTTGTAAGAACCACGTGGTGTAAACCATTTGTAGGTCTTCACAAGCCTATTTCCATTTACACCGCCCCAAGCTACCTGGCCATATCAGATAGTCTATCAGGGAAGGACAAGGGTGCAGTGGGAAGGTACTCCTAGACAATAGCCAATCATTTTAAAGATCATTAGAAAGCTGAAGCCTTCCTATATCCTTTCCCTATATAATCTTCTTCCTCACCTTGGACTGGGTTCATTTCCTTCTGGAGATTACCCTAGCTGGCCAGTGTGAGGCCTTTTCAACAGACAAAATAAAGTATTAAACCTTATTCCATTTGGATAGACTTGTCCTTTGAATCTGAACTCTAAAAGTACAACTGTTAAGGCAATTGTCTTCCACATGCATAACCCATATCCAATCTTCAGCACCACATACTGTTCTCCAAATCTTGTTAGGACTATGATCCATGAACACAGATCCAGGAATAAACTCTAAGCAATATAAGATGTGGCCCAAAAATATGAGAGACAGAGAAGAGAGATAGAGAGAGGCAGAAAAATCACCATTTGGGAAAAATAAACTTAAATATTGTGTGCAATGGTTAATATTATGTATCTGTAGAAAGTTTCAAATACAATTCACACATAAAATTCAGCTTTAAAAAATTTAGGAGAGATATAGGTACATATTTGAGTTCTTTCATTTTTATTGTGTATTCTGTCATATTTTATTGGAAATGTTTACACTAAAAATCTTAGTTCTCCTGAAACGACGATTACTACAACACTTGTACATTAATCTTTTAAGAACTTGTGAGAATTAAATTGTAAGGTTATGAAGACAGATGATAAAATTTAAAAACAGTAAATTAATATAATGTTATCTTACATTGAAAATTTCCCCCAAATTTCCAGTTATAAGTCAATTAAAATCCATATACCTTATCTGGATTAGAAAAGTTTTATTGGGGACCGGAGAGACAGCATGGAGAGAAGGTATTTGCCTTGCAGGCAGAAGGACTGTGGTTTGAATCTCAGTGTCCCATATAGTTCCCTGAGCCTGCCAGGAGTGATTTCTGAGCATAGAGCCAGGAGTAACCCCTGAGTGCTGCTGGGTGTGACCCCAAAACCAAAAAAAGAAAAAAGAAAAGTTTTATGGAATTTGCACTAAATATACTTTTTTAACTTTTTACAATGTTTATGACCTTCCTGCACAGAAAATTTTCATGGAAAATACATAAAATGTGTTTTCAACTCAGAGTTTTATTATTTATTTTATGAAAAAGAATATTTTTCTCCCAGATATTCTATAACTAGTACTCTAAAGGAATGACTAAAATTCCATTTCCTGAGTTTTTTCTTCTATTGGTGTTGGTGCTGTTTTGGTGAGGGGGGGGTGTTACCTGGCAGTGCTCCAAACTTTGAGATCAGCCAAATCTCCAGGGCACCACAAGCTCCTGCAGAGGAGTGAAGGACTCAAACATCTGCCCATGGCAGGGAGTTGGAACTAGACACATGTCCCAGTGACTTGTCATCATAACTAAGCCTCCATAACCACTAATGTCAGACTACAAAAACCTGCCCTGAATTAAGAGTAAATTTGAAAACATTCAATAATTCTGGATCTTTTTCCAGACATAATAAAATGGTACCTCAATAGCAATATCTAGGCAGTAACATCTAGATATCTAATTAATTCCCCCAAATTTCCAGTTACAAATCAATTAAAATCCAGATACCTTACTTATCTTGAAAAGTTTTATAGAATTCAAACCAAATCCAGATACCTAACTTATTTGAAAAGTTTTATAGACTTCAAACCAAATATCCTTTTTTTTTAAACTTTTTACAATGTTTTTATCCTTCCTATGTTTCGTGGCTCACAAATACTCTATTGTAATGAGATAAATAACAAATAGAAAAACTTTGAACCAAATGATAATGATAACAGAATATTATGCCAAGAGTATTAGTAGAGCACTTGCCTTACACATAGTTGAACTAAATTCAATCTCTGTTATTTCATATGCTCCAGGAATGATTCCTGAATGAAGAGCCAGAAGTAATCCTAGATTATAGGCACCCATAATATATATATGTATATATATATAAAACAAGAAATGTCAATATATATGTATATATATGATATATAATATATATACATATATATAATATATACATATATACATATATATTATATATGTATATAATATATATACATATATATAATATATACATATATACATATATAATATATATGTATATAATATATATACATATATATAATATATATGTATATAATATATAATATATATAATATATATACATATATATAGTATTGACATTTGTTGCATGCAACTAACATGGTGTTTAAGGAAAAAATTCCATAATTTAGTGCTTATACTAAAAAATCGTAAAGATTAGGACTGAACAATAGCTCAGCAGGTAGGGCATTCTCTTGAATGTGGCCTACCTGTGTTCGATCCTTTGCATAATGTATAGAACCCTGAGCCCCTCTATGAGTAATCTGGGCACAGAGGTAGTAGTAAATCAAGTGTGGCCATTTAAATAAAGCAAAGTAAATTTAAAAAATTAGAAATAGGGGCCCGGGAGATAGCATGGAGGTAAGCCATTTGCCTTTCATGCAAAAGGTCATCGGTTCGAATCCCGGTGCCCCATATGGTCCCCCGTGCCTGCCAGGAGCAATTTCTGAGCATGGAGCCAGGAGTAACCCCTGAGCACTGCCGGGTGTGACCCAAAAAAAACCAAAAAAAAAAATTAGAAATAATCTTTAATGATTTGAAGTTCAATCTTTGTTTTTTATTCTAAGTTAGTTCTTATATTCATATAAGTTAGTTCTTATATTCATTGAATATTATATAAGTTCGTTCTTATATTCATTGACTTTTTTATGGCACCAAAAGAAAGTTTAACAAGAGACAAATTATTTTGAACTTAATTGAGCTTTTACATAATAATAACTTTTAAGTGATGAGACATCAGAGTTTATAAATATCCTAAATTTTCTGTTAGTTGCAGGAATAGACCATGAATGATAGATCAGTAGTGAAGTCTTATATTTGAGAATTAGAGAATAACAACATTTCCTTGCTTGAAGGAATCTTTGACAGCATTTGGCATAAAATACTCAATATACAGATTAGACATTGAACCTCAAGAGCTAAGAGACCCAATGTCACAAAGCAATTAGTACAGGCATTAGAATTGGCTCCCAGGTTTTGTATCACCAATTAGTTCAATAGTCTTATCATGTTAAGTTAATAATATCTGGTTAAGGATGAAAACTCAGTCTATAAAGAAAGTAAACATAAATTACTTGATTTTTAAAAGAGGATATAATTTAGAGACTTGAAAAAATATCAATAAATGAGGGATACTCATAACTATGAATGTAGAAGAATGCGCATCACATTGGGAAGTTGAAAGAGAAGCAGGGAAAGTAGTTTTCTATAAATTAATAATTCATAGTTATAAAGTAATAAAAATTTATATTTATAACTATATAAAATTTCTATAAATTATAAATAAAATGAATTTATATCAATGAATATTTTCTATTAATAATTAAATATTATAAGTTATTTCTAGTATATAGTTATCTATTGAATAAAAACAAAATAGAATTTATCAGTCAATAAGAAGTAAGTTTTAAAAGGACAAAAAAAAAAGAAGTTTTTATTTTGTTCACATTATCCCCAAAATATAGTTTTCCCTCAATAAGTATGAGTTAAATTTGTAAATTTGTTTCTTAATTCCTTTTTTCTTTTTTGAGTGTTGATAAAATTGTTTTGAATGAAATGCAGTTTGGGGAAATAAAATTAGGTATTTGGAGCTGAAGTGATAGGATAGTACAGCAGGTAAAAAGTTGCCTTGCATACAGCCAATCTGGGTTCAATCCCTGATACCTCATATGGTTCCCTAATCCCTACTAGGATAATCCCTGGGCACAGAGTAAGATATAGACAGTGAGCACCATAAGGTGTGGCAAAACAAACAAACAACTAAACTATAGTTTTGTTATATAATTCATTTAGGATTGCCTCTCATCATTTTTTAAAAATTGTAACTGACTTACTCATTTCAGAACATCAATTTATATTATCTACAACTATAGGAACACTTTAAATTGTGAACCTTTCTAAAATTAAACTAGAAGAATTAAAAAATAATTAGAAAATAATTAGTTGACAATAAAAGGATATTGCTTTAAAGATGAATCACACTAACGTATGCATGAAATATGCATGAAATATATTGTGTCTATTAAATTATAAAGATTCTATTACTTAGATCCTTCAATATATACAAAAAAGAATTATTCTACTAGAGAGCATATTGAAGTCTGGATTTTAAAGATATAAAGATATCCAAATTATTTTGTTGAAATAAGGTTTTCTTGTCAAATTTTTTTTATATTTTGAATAATAAACTATGCAAAATATATTAATAATTAGTATATATTTAGTGCTCTAAAAGTTTAGAATTACTATTCTATTTAGATGTATTATGTACCCTCAGACTTGTTGAGTTTTAGGATATAAAAGAAAGCATAACAGAATATAACCAAAGACAAAAACTTAAAAAGGATTAAAATATTTATGAATAATATTAAATTATTGTGCATTGTTTTCCTTAAATTAACTTATTTATAAGATCTTTTATTCTTTGAGTTTCTACTACTATTTAAAATTATAAATTTGTGTGGTAGTATTGCAATACAGTGAACTAATTTTTTATGCATTAATTCATGCAATTCTGAAAATAATCTTAATACTATTATTTTCTTTACATATAAGAGGCATAAATTTAGCAACTTGTTTGCTCAAACTTATACAACTAGTAAATGAAGAAAATGTATGTAGCTGAGATTTAAACATAATAGATCTTTCCTTTCTGGTCAGTTTGAGTCTCTATCTTATGCCTCATTTATGGAATCATTTTTCTCATGAAAGACATTTTTATTCCTTTACTCATTTTGGGTTTACCTTACTTGGGGTTGTTAACCTACCCGAATCTGTCAGTTTATCAGTTTGTTTAATTTGGAGACATTTAAATTTTGTAATTCTCCTTAATCTCTCTTAATGTCTCTTTTCTCAAAATCTGGGTTTCAATTATACATGTATTATAGATATTACTATTTTATAGGTATATAGAATTTTTGAGCTTTGTCTTTTTTTTCTCCTTGAAATAGTTTGAACCATTTGTTTGTCTTCATATTTGAAGTTTTATTCTGTCCTAGTGTCCTATAGGCTACATATCAATTTACATATTTTGGGCTATTGTGCAATTTGAGTTACAGTGGGCTATACTTGGAGACTACTCTGTGCTCAGATCATTTCCATTAGTGTTTGGGGCACCATGCAGTTAAAAAGATCAATCAAACTTTGTCTTAGTTAGTGTCAATTATAGAAAATTGTATTGCTTTTAGTTCCATTGATCTATCTACTCTAATTTTCTATATGTTCAATAGTTATATTTCTCTTTAATTGGCACCTTTTATCACATCTGAATGGCTTTTTAAATATCCCTTTTAGCTAATTCCAACATGTTAGTTACCTCACATTTTGGGAGAAGGACAGAGAGAGGAACAGCTTCGATAGTAGCAAAGAGATTGGGTGTTTGTGTATATAGATCTGAAAGAAAAACAGAATACTTTAAAACAGAAAAGGTGAACACATAGCCAGAAAGGAAAAGGTATATAGCTAAATATATCAACATTGGTCAATTTCTGAAGCATCATATTGAATGAAAAAGCAAGTATTTACATAATTACAGCATTTCTTTTTTTTAAAAAAACTTGATTGGTTGATTGATTATTTTGGGTCATACCCGGAGGCACTCAGGGGTTACTCCTGGTTCTGCACTCAGAAATCGCCCCTGGCAGAATGCAAGGCAAATGCCCTACAGCTGTGCTATTTCTCGGCCCCAGAATTTCTAAAGATTTAAAAGATAGGTGATGTAAAGCAATATATAATTTCAATAAATATATAAATAATTAGAAAAATATAGAAAGATTAAGGATAAGATTAATAAATGGTGAGGTGCTGGGTAATAAAAAGCAGGTAGATAATAAAAAGCTACTAATTTTATGGATAACTTCATAAATATTAAAATTTCAAAATAACTGGGCCAGAGAGATTGCCTGGAGGTAGGCATTTGCCTTACATCCAGAAGGATGGTCTGGCTCCCTTGCCTGCCAGGGGTGATTTCTGAGCACAGAGTCAGGAGTAACCCCTGAGTGTTGCCAGTTGTAAGCCAAAATCAAAAAAAAAATTCAAAATAACTAAAGATAAATACATTATACTTATGATAATAATATATTCTCATTAATGAGAATTGATTAATTATATTGATTCATATGTTGTATAGATATTATATTATAGCATAATATTTAGCAAAACTTATTTAATATAAATATAATATATAAGTACATATTACATAAAATATATTCTCACTAATGAGATTGATGTATTGTGAGTACAGAATTATGATCATAAAGTGGGCCAATTTTGAGTCCAAGAGACATGCTAACAATTTAAAAGATAGCTGAGAAGTTGACAATAAGGAATATTATTTTTCTATGTTCTTTGCTGTCCTTTGCACTTCATTGCTAGCTTCATAGGTAAGCTATCTAGACTCAACCTTTATTTGAGAATTGGATCCATTTCATCTGAAACAGGAAACACTTCAGTAAGACCTTCTAGCTTTTCTTATAGAAGACTATCACTTATGAGTCAGAGGTACTCATACAAGGGGTCAGGAGATTAGTTAGAACCACAATTTCCTTAACTGCCTTACACTGAAATCTCTAGCTCTCAAAGATGCATCTGTACACATCTGTAACTTCTCTATCCTCTCTCTATTTTTGTCTTTTTTGTTGCTGTTCTCAACTCTCACTTCTCTATCAATCATACTCCTATACCTGCCCCCACACAGAAGCTACTTCATTGATCTCTGACGAAATATTGTCTAGTCATTCTTAAATTTTAATTCAAAATGGGATCCATGCCCAGTCCAGGAAATCTGCTGCTTGCTCTTTTTTTATTGTTGTTGTTGTCTATGCCAGTCTCTCTATCTAATTTTAAAAATCCCCTATGACTTGCCTCAAATATCAAACACTACTGACCGTAACTCATTCGTATAGGTTCAACTCAGAATTACTAGGGATCATTCTCTGCTTAAATGTCCTACTTCCTTTCCCTTTCAGGACTGGTTACCTTTGCAAGGAAATTCCTACATTATTTTTTAATGTATGAACATTCTGAACTTCCCTTCTCAGCATTTTTTCCAACTCAAATTGGGTTCCTTCTTTGCTGCCCCATTTCCTGGGCTTTTTGTATGAATAATTGTGACAAAATGTTAGGGGTAGGCAGGACTAGAAAAGGTGGCAGAAAAGGGTCAGTTCCTGATTCTGCTTTTGTGATGAAGGATCTCAGTAACTGATTAAAATAACAGCAGCTAAAGTTGAAGGCAAGAGAAAAAAAAAAAAAGGAGAAGACAGCAGGTAGAAAACTTAAGGTTTTTTAATTACAGTTTTTAAGTTTATAATAAAAACAAAGTGTTAAACATTTTTCAAGAAAGTAGAATTATTATGAATAGGAAAGGACAGTATTTTTGGAAGTGTAACAGTAGCATATAAAATGGATTTCTGATAATGTTTTGCAAGGTGAATATGTAAAATTTGGAACAGCTTTTGAATTCTTACAACTACTTGACCTGAAACAATATTTAATTCATAAAACTCCTATTTTTTATTTTATGTGCTTAGTATTTTAAATCATTTTGGCTTAATTTAATTCCCATAAAGTTGTGGACTAAGACCTAAGCATCTATATTATTCCTATGGATTTTCACATTCAGTAATCTTTATTAAAGATTCTAATGAATTGCATTGAGATTCAAATTATTGGCAAGAGTATCAATTTTGTTTTGCATGCAGCAATAAGATCCTGAAGGCTTTGTTATTCTTGTTTGTTGGTTTTAACCAGTCAAATATCTGAATTGCATTTCCTTTTGAGCTAGTTACTATGGAAACAATGTAGAGGAACATTAGGTATGAGCTAAGAATGAAAGAAATGAGTCCTTTTGTGAGGCTATTACAATGGACAGTTAAAAAAATTCATGTGTATTCTAAAAATCCCTCCCTAAACAGGTGTCTATGAGAATGAAAATAAATGGCTAACTTATAAGTCTGTATATAGAGAGTTGATAGGACTGACACGTTGCATATACTTTTTCAGGATGTATGTAGAGAAACTTTGTTTATAGTTTGGATTGGTAGTACTGAGGATCAAACCTTCAACTCACACATGCAAGGCAGGTCTCCACTCGATCCTGGCCCTACTGTACTTAATCTTTGGAACTGCCATAGTTCCTGATACAATCCTTGTACTTTAGAGTTAAGAAACCCATTAACTGGGGTAGGCTATAATTTGGTATAGAAAATAACATGTGTTCTAAACTAGGGAATAAAAAATGATGAAGTGATCATTAACTGGGACCAGAAACATGGAGGATAGGATTAAGATGACAGAGAATATGCTTGAAATGCATAACTCTCTATCTCTTTATAAAGCCCATGTAGGATGCACAGAGGTTATATGATGTAGAATTCTGAGAATTCAGGGCTTGTGTGATTACAGACAATTTGCATGGAGTAAATATGAAAATTAAGGTAATATAGCCTTTCTGATGTAACACATATGAGAAGAAGTACTGAGGTTATAAACTGTGAACACGTGCTTTTAAGTCTGGGGAAAATAAAAACATGTTAGAAAAAAAAAACAAAACCAGAAGAAACTAGAGAAAAAGAAGGTGTGTTAGCAGGGTCATTATGCAGACTGAAGGAAAGCCAAAATTAGAAAGTCATTTTAAAAAGATACATTGAAGGACTCAGCAAATATTCCTATAAAGAGAAAGAGGCTCGTTTGAGAAAAAGCAAAGAACCAAAGGTACCTAGAACCATGAGAGGTCCAGCAGAATGAATTCTAAGAAAAGCCCATTTAAAGTAGCACAACAATAATGAACTTTAATACAAAAGATTGATAACAGGGAGAGGGAGTTTCCAGTATGAAGAGCCAAATAAGAAACTGGATGAGAAAGCAGAGGCAATATAGAAAATCCCTCCAAAAATTTAAAATTAACAGAAGTGAACTAATATGGAAAGTAAAAAGAATATGAAGTGAGAGATTGGAATGAGTTTGTAGTTTTGGGGGAAGGATGAAAGTGGAAAGGAAAAGACTGAATATAAAAAGAAGTCTAAGAAAACAATACTGCAGGATCCTGTAGAAAGAAGCCTGCTAGAATGGAAATTTCCATGGCACAAGACATCAGGCCATAGAGACTTTGAGAAATATTATTTGAAGGGGAGAGAGAGGAAAGAAGGGAATTTAGATCAGATGGTAGCAATCACTCCTGGAAGGGATTTATGCAGATTAGCCACTGGAAGGATTGTGGAAATGGACGAGGTTGCACAGTGAATATAAAGGAGTACAAATTATTTGTTCTTATATGTTTCTATTATTATCAGACTTGGCTAATCTCTGAAATCCTTCCATGCTATTTGAAGAGCTGATAGCATTTACAAACAACATCACACAATGTATTTCACTCCCCAAATGGGTGAAAGGCCTTACCTCACCTTGAAAATCTGGGAGTTGTGCACCTTTTACCCTGGAGAACATGCACTGGTCCCTTCGGTCAGGATAACTAACCTTTCTTTAGGGGATTTTTTTTACAATGATATTTAGTAGTGAGTTTTCTGTAGCATGAGTGAGTGAGTGAGTGAGTGAGTGAGTGAGTGAGTGAGTGAGTGAGTGAGTGTACAGGACGGGGAGCACACACACTCTTGGCCAGGCTGCCATAGTACTGTTTCTTTCCATAGAGTCAGTGTATCATGTAATTAAAATTACCCTCCATCATTTTAGGACTTTTCTCTGTAAACCAAATCAAAGTCAGATGATATAGTTCTCCACAAATAGCTTTTATTAAATTGTCTTTGTATTTCAGGATGAGAATGAGCTAATTTGTTTTGTTTTTTGGGGGGGGCACATCAGGAGAAACTCAGGGGATACTCCTGCCTTTGTGCTCTAAAGTTGCTCCTGGCAGGCTTGGGGACCATATGGGATTTAACCAGGATCCACTGAATGCAAGACAACTAACTGCCCTATCCACTGTGCAATAACTCTGGCCAAAAATGAGCTAATTTTACTTTTCCTCCTTTCTTCTTTCTTTCTTTCTTTCTTTCTTTCTTTCTTTCTTTCTTTCTTTCTTTCTTTCTTTCTTTCTTTCTTTCTTTCTTTCTTTCTTTCTTTCTTTCTTCTTTCTTTCTTTCTTTCTTTCTCTTTCTTTCTTTCTTTCTTCTTTCTTTCTTTCTTCTCTTTCTTTTTCTTTCTTTCTTTCTTTCTTTCTTTCTTTCTTTCTTTCTTTCTTTCTTTCTTTCTTTCTTTCTTTCTTTCTTTCTTTCTTTCTTTCTTTCTTCTTTCTCTCCTTCCTTCTTTCTTTCCTTCCATCTTTGCTTCTTTATTCTTTCCTTCCTTCTTTCTTTTTCTTTCTCTTTCATTTTCTTTTTCTTTTCCTTTTTTTCTTTTGCTCCCACCCTCCCTTCCTTCCTCCCTCCCTCCCTTCCTCCCTTCCTTTCTTCCTCCCTCCCTTCCCTTTCTTCCTCCCTCCCTTCCCTTCCTTTCTTCCTCCCTTTCTCTCTCCCACCCTTCCTCCCTCCAGTCCTTCCTCCCTCCCTTCCATTCTCCATTCCTCCCTCCCTTTCTCCATTTCTTCTTCCCTTTCTTCCTTCCTACATTCCTCCCTCCCTCCATATCTCCATTTCTCCCTCCCTCCCTCCATTCCTTTCTTCTTCCTTCCTCCCTTTTCCATTCCTTCCTCCATTCCTCCCTCCCTCCCTTCCTTCCTTCTTCTTCCCTCCCTTTTCCCTTCTTTCCTCCCTCCTTCCCTCCCATCCATCCTTACTCCCTCCCCTTCTTCCTCCCTCCTTTCCCTTCCTTTCTTCCCTTTCATCCTCCCTTCTTTTCTTCCCTCATCACTTCCCCTTCTTCCTCCATTCTTTCCCTTCCTTTCTTCCTTTCCTTTCTTCCTCCCTCCCTTCCTCCCTCCTTTCCATCCTCTCTTCCTCAATTTCTCCCTCCCTCCCTTCCATTCCTTCTTTTCTCCCTTCCTTCCTTCCTCTCTTCTTCCTCCCTTCCTTCTATCCTTCCTTCTTTCCTCCCTTCCATTCCTTACTCCCTTCCTCCATCCCTTACTTCCTCCCTTCCTCCCTTCCTTCCTTCCTTCCTTCCTCCGACTTTCCTTCCTTCCTCCCTCCCTTCCTTCCTTCTTCCTTTCATAATTCTATCACGGAACATTTTTACTTAAGTGGACCATCGCATGTACAATTACCCTTGCCTTTACTTCACTAAGAGGAAGTCCTCCTTTATGGTCCTAGCCTTTATCACTAGAACTATGTATCAATTACAATGTTGCTGATCAAAATCTGAATGCATTCTAGTCTACTACCAATGCTATACTTTTTGTGGTTAGATAGGTTTACTTCAAGTGTGATTTATAGAACAAACGATAATAAAAAGAAAAGGTCTAATAAGCTACAATCAAAAGTCTTTAAATTTTTGGAATGGTAGTTCTGTTCTGCAAAATTCTATGTTGGACCTTGTGAGCAGAATTCAATATGAAGAAGGTAAAAATAAGAATGTGGGAGAAACTTTCAAGTCTGACATATAAAACTTTGGGCAATCATCAGGTATTCGGACTTTAGCCAGATGTCCACACCTTGACAGGGATGTAATATTTTTTTAAAGATGTTAAAGTATTTAGGGGCCCGGGAGATAGCATGGAGGTAAGGCGTTTGCCTTTCATGTAAAAGGTCATCAGTTCGAATCCCGGTGCCCCATATGGTCCCCTGTGCCTGCCAGGAGCAATTTCTGAGCTTGGAGCCAGGAGTAACCCCTGAGCACTGCTGGGTGTGACCCAAAAACCAAAAAAAAAAAAATGTTAAAGTATTTAAGTAGAATTTGGAGATTATATAAACAACCTTGGTTAGGTATCCTGACCAGAATGGCATGTCTTATTTTATACCTTCAAACTATTCAAAACCATATAATTAGCAAAGTGATACTCTACTGAATTGTGAAAAAGAGAGTATTTCTTGACTATGAAGCTTACCACAAAGAGTGGTGAGTGCAGTTAGAGAAATAACTACACACAATGGTAAAGAGTGAGAGAAGTACAATACATGTCTCAAATATATGCAGGGGTTGGGGGAGGAAGCATTGGTGGCTGAAATGTTGCACTGGTGAAGGGGGGTGTTCTTTTTATGACTGAATCCACTACAAACATGTTTTTAATAATAAAAGATAACATAAAAACTAGCTCACACTATTTGTCACTCAGAGACTACAGTGCCACAAAAAGTGTTTAATTTGAAGGTTGTCACTATTGGTAGAAATTTCATCCACTATTTACTCCCAACCCTTATCCAACTTTCAGGATCAATGGGATATTTTTTAAAAGTTGAATAGTTGAAATTAGTGGAATCATTATTCACCATAGCTCTCTGATTATTAACTGGCTATCCTTTTTGTTAGATCTTTTTTTTCTCTTGTGCAAACATATGGACTCAAGTGTGGTCATCAGTGCTTGGAAAGAACAAGTTGCCTACATCCTACTGGATATCGAGTCAGTTGCTATAGGAGGCTGAAAATGGGCACCAGAGTTATATATGTATATATGTACATAAACATACATATATGTATACATATGTCATGGTTCAGTTAAAAACATGTTTTATATTTACTAATTTAGTCATTAAGCAGCCCAGAGAAGTTAATATCAGTTAGTTTTGTTAATTTGGGTATTAGGAAAAACATTAAAAAGAAAAACTCGTAGGGATGACTACTGAGTGTGTTCTAGCATATTCTGCTCTTCAATTTTATTCTAATGCTTTCAGAATTTGTACAGGGGGAAGAAATTAACAAGATGAAGTGTTTGTTTTGCATGCTCAGGAGGAATGGGTTGACCTTGGGTACTTCTTACCTCCTGAGCACTGCTGGGAGTGAGTCTTGAGAACAGGGTTGGAAGTAGACCTTGAGTATTTCTGGATTTGCCCCTCTGACCACAAAAATCCCAGAAAACTATGAGAGTTCCTTGATAATCATGACAACAATATTTATAATGGAAATGTGTTATTATATATGTGCAAACTGTTGTAAAAATTCTTGGCAGTCAAATGTTCACCACACAATATTTTATCAAGTTATTTGATCTGCCCTTAGAAATAAATTCTTTATCATTCTAGAGAGTGAGTCATTTAATAAGCAAGAATTTTTCTAAGATACATTACAATTAAAGAAGACAAAGAGAAGTATTAATACTCTATCATTTAGCCTTATGTTCTTCAATTATGATAGTTCTGAGGCTTTTCGATCAGCTTTGCCACTGACTCCTAAAAAACTTATGTGTTACTATATTTCAATTCTGTAAGAGAATGAACTAGAGAGTGGAAATCTGTAATACTAACTTTCCACTGATTATTTTTCTGCTTCTGCCTGGCAGCCTGTCTCATCATTCTAGCAAGTATTTCTTAAGTACTCTAGTATTGAGTAGCGACCAAATGATTTGCAGTCAAATTTTCTCCTCCTTTTTACCTTCCTTCTTTTCTTTTTCATTAATTTTTTTTCTGGATGCTCTCAGACATAAAGGGAATTACATTCACACTGAAGGATTTGGACTTGGCAGCACCAAGCTAATTCTGAATAAAAGTTTTTTTTAAGTTCTGTGTCTGTTAGAAGATGTAAATGATTACATAAGCAATGAAAACAGATATGTATATATATATATATAAAAGAGACAGAAACTGAAAAAATAGAAATATGGAAACACATAATATAAGGAGTGTTCATTTTTTCTATATTAAAGGGAAATTTCTATGGCAATAATTCAGATTGTATTTTAGTAGTTTATTTTATCAGAAAAAAGATCTTGCTTCTGGTAAGTTGTATTTATATTTATTAGTGATATAATTTATGTTAAAATTACATATGAGTATAACTTTTTTAAATGTAACTTTTTGATAAATTCACATTTTTCATTTCATTCACCTCTCTCCTCTTGCTAATTTCACTTCAGACCTCTGTAATGAATTTTGTATGAGATAAGCTTTGAAGTATCTTCCTTAATTCCTAAAGCTTTGAAGAAACTTCTAAATGCCATCTTATAGGCAGTAGTTCTTATTCAGCTGAGTGGTTTGGTTTGTGGGACCCTCTGAGACTACATAATTAAGAGTGCCTGATAATTTTTCCACAAATTCCTTGAGATCAACTGGGTAATTTAGGATAATACTAGTTAATTATAATGTGTAATTTTATGATTATTATAAAGCAGCAGGAAAGGTGAACAGTCATATCTGCCTCCCGGGATAAAGAATCATGAAATAAGGAGTCAGGAAATGGCTCAAAGATTTGACAAGCATATTCAATATGTGAAAGTTCCAGATTCAATCTCTGATACCACATGGTCCCCTAACACTGCAAAGAGTGATGCCTGAGCATTGCTAGGTGTAGCCTATACCCAAAATGAAATAACCCAATAAGCTCTGCTTGTGAACAACTTATTTGGAAGTCTCTCTTTTATGAAGTTAAGAAAAATTCTATGTGAAATTTGAGTATCTTTTCTATATATTCTACACAATAAACTAGCCAATACACACAGCACTAGAAAACTAGTTATGGAAATTAATGTATGTAATTAAATCCAAAATACATTTATTGCATCTTCTGCATTTCAGGAATGCATGAGAAACTATAGGATTGAAAACAATCATGCAACATGACATGTACAACATCATATGTAATAATACAAAGTTAAGCATATAAATAAAATAAAATATGACTCACAAATAAGGTTCAAAGGAAGCAGATATAATTGACTTCATGAAATAATAGTTAAGAACAATAATGTCTAGTCTGTTAAAAAGATTCAAGATAGAACAATTTGGAAAAACATAGATATATGACATGGTTTGGGCTACAATTTTAGCACTAACACTATTAACTTAGTCATAATATTTACTTGAGTGAATCTCTATATTCTTATCTTTAGAATGAGTCATTTTGGTTTTATGGTCTTAGTTTAACAGATTTATTTTTTTACATTCTGCATTTTAGAGGAAATAACAATAAATAAAATGTAGTACTTTCCCTTAAAGGGCCTTCGATCTATTATAGCAAAAGACATGTAGACAAATAAAACTTACAGCAGTTCTTGTGAATAAGCTGATAGCCTGGAGAGTCAACAAAGAAATGTAAAAGGATTGCCTAGCAACAGAAAGAAGATGAAGGGGGTTATTTCAGAGTTATCTTGAATCAGTGATGTTGACAATAAAGATACTGATCATAACTACTTTATTTTTTTAATATTTTTTATTTTTTGTATATTGTTGACAATAATATTTTAGGTACATATTAACATAAAATCAGGGGGATTCCCATATCAAATTGTCCTCCCTCCACCGCCATTCCCGTCCTACCACCTATATCCTCCTCCCTCTCTCTTGGGGCTGCTAGAATAGGTGGTCCCCTTTGTGCCTAGCTTACAACTTAGTGGTCTTATACTTGTTTGGTCTTGGTACTTCCCTTATTTCCCCCTCTAACTGGGAGGCAGGACTAGATAGTTCTAGTTATGCAGTTTTGTTTGAAGAAGAGAAAAATTTGGTAAAAATCAAATATGCCAAAAATGGGCCGAGTCCTTCTAGAGGCTCTCATCATCGGTTTGAGAGACAAAGGGGAAAAAGAAGGTGAAACACCTCAACAGTGCAAAAAGAAGTGTCAAATAAAATAACCAGTGAGCACTCCAACAATAAAGATAAGCACCACATAAAATCCACGGTCTTGAGATTGAAAAAAAAAAAAAAAAGAGCTTTCCTCGCCTCTTCTCCTCTGAGATGCCACACC
>PVKC010000200.1:0-81374 GCA_004027635.1 Crocidura indochinensis | reverse complement strand
CATTGCAGCACTATTTACCATAGCAAGACTCTGGAAACAACCAAGATGCCCTTCAACAGACGAATGGCTAAAGAATCTGTGGTACATATACACAATGGAATATTATGCAGCTGTCAGGAGAGATGAAGTCATGAAATTTTCCTACACATGGATGTACATGGAATCTATCATGCTGAGTGAAATAAGTCAGAGAGAGAGAGAGAGAAACATGCAGAATGGTATCACTCATCTATGGGTTTTAAGAAAAATGAAGGACATTCTTGCAATAATAATAATTTTCAGACACAAAAGAGAAAAGAGCTGGAAGTTCCAGCTCACCTCCGGAAGCTCACCACAAAGATTGATGAGTTTAGTTAGAGAAATAACTACATTTTGAACTGTCCTAAAAATGAGAACCTATGAGGGAAATGGAGAGCCTGTCTAGAGTACAGGCGGGGGATGGGTGGGGAGGAGGGAGATTTGGGACAATGGTAATGGGAACGTTGTACTGGTGATGGGTGGTGTTCTTTACATGACTGAAACCTAAACACAATCATGCATGTAATCAAGGTGTTTAAATAAAATTTAAAAAAGGAAAGTGAAAAAAATGGGCAAGAAAATAAATGAATGAACAAGGTGATATAAGTTCTAGGTGGAAGATTGTTACTTCATTAACATAGTAAAATATTTTGACCCTTCAAAATAAAAAAAAATCACATCTGGCTTGGAGACCATATAGGATGCCTTGGGATCAAACCTCCATCCGTCTATCATAGGCAAAGTAGACGCCTATGGCTCACATCACCATTCTGGCCCCATACAAATATTTTATTTCTAAGTTAGGTTACATTTCCAGATAGTATGGCTGACTTCAATTTATCATTTGGTGGGATATATTTCAGCCACACTTTTTAGAGGGGTGTAGAGGATCAAAGTTAGGGCTTCAGACATTCAAGGAATATTCACTATCATTGAAATGCATCATTAATCAGGCAATAGTTTTTTATATCACGATTTTATTTACTTATTTCTTTATGGGATTCACACATTGCCCAGGGATTATTTCTGGTTCTCTCTCAGGGATTGTTTCTGGTGGGTTCAGGGAATCATGTGAGGTGCCAGAGATAGAACTCCAGTTGGTTGCTTGCAAAGCAAGCACCCACTTATTGTACTACCTCTTTGGTCCTTATTTATTTATTTATTTTTGTCTATTTTAATTTGATTTTTCGGCCATAACCAGCAGTGCATGGCTACAACCAGCCAGTTTACTCATGGCTCTATGTTCAGAAATAATCCCTAGAAGAATTTTCAGGCCCACATAAAGTGCTGAGGATTGAACCTAGATCGGCTGTGTGCAAAACAAGCTCTTTAGCCACTATGCTATATCTTCAGTCTTCCTCTTTCTCTTTAAATGACTTATTAAAATTCTGACATAAACTTAGATGTGGGAAAGCACTATTCCTTGTAGGCTATTGTAGCACTATTCCTTTGGTATCAGTTTGATAATATGAAGCTTTCAGTAAGCAAAGGAATCTGCATATAGGCAAATTGGTACTCTCTTAAAATGGGCAAGAAAGAATAGTCACTTCAATGACTATTTTGGATTTCCTTCATTTCTGCTCAATCAAATGAACTTTACCTCAAAACAGGCAACACAGACAACACAAAAGCTTCTGTCAGATGTTTCTCCTTTTTCTGATAGAGTCATATTCTTTATAAACATATCAACTTTCTTGGGGTTAAATGCTTGTCAAACTTCCCAGGAATAAATTGCTTATATATGACAAATGAGGACAGAGTAGAATGACTTGGAATTGTGTGTTTTAAATAGTGCAGAACAGAGGGGAAGGATTAAAGGAAAAAATTAAAAAAAAGAAATTATGAATACTAACACTAACAGTTAAACAATAGATCAATATCACTTTTAACTCCTGTGCAGGATGTAAAAATGGATATTGATTAAGGAATCCAAGTTAAAAATGCCACTTTTTGGTCTGGATGATGAAATGTATGGATAGTCTATGTGTTCCAAAAGCATATTTGAATGAAGTAATAATACATATTTGAATGAAGTATAATTGACATTTCCAATATCCAAGGAGTCTTTGATTTCTGCTTATTCCTAATGCACCAATGTTTGAAATATATTTGCTGTCTCTTCATCTGCAGTGTGCTCTTAATGCCTGCCACGCACCATTTGACAGTCTGCCGAGCAATGCTCTTTCCATGACCCCTTCTTTCCCACTGCATCATTTAAGTCAAATATATTCAGCCACAGAGACTTTCCAAATCATTCACTTAGTGACCAAGGGCAGAGTTACCTACCACCCACAAGGGAGTGAGTCATCCTATCATGAAGGCCATAGGAAGAAAAAATACATTTGTCAACAAATCCTGTGTTGTGGAAAATGAGTTCAAATGTAGGACAAATGTGCAGATTTACTGGCACAGAATAGAATGAAATATCAAACATCTTAAGAATCCTAAACAATAAGAAAATGGAAAGTCAAATGTTTGTTGTCAAGCAATCACTTGGGATCACTCTTCCAAAAAACAAGTCTCTTTCTTCTGCCAGTATTCTTTGCAAAGTGAAAAATCAAATAATCGTGAGTTCTCGGTGTCTATTTTGGACTTGCCTATCACTTAATTTTGTCTCTATGTAGTAAATTTATTGTTTTCTTTTGCAAAGGACAAGAAGAGAATAATATATAGGTTAAATATTTGCTGTCTTCACTCTTGTTGGATTCCTCCTGTGACACTACCCAAATTGCCTGGCATATGGAACCTGTAGAGCAACTGTTGGGGAAGACCCCATAGATCAACTCTTCTGGGGATTATCCTTAATAAAAAGCTTTAGGAATACCATTCCAAAGATGGGAAGGACAGCACAAAGAGGAGCACCTTCTCCCCATGATCAGTGGGTTGGTTTCAGACTTTATTCTGGGCCATCTCTTCCTTCACAGAGGGCTCGGGTTTTAGGGGGAGATTACTTATCAACACTTTTGCTCCTACAGCATTCCTAAACTCCATTGTTCATGATTATCTTTTCCTTGATATCTTACTTGGCTCTAGTTATGCTTTTCTATTTCTTGCCAGCCTGCATATAGTACAGTTCCTCTGGTCCTATATAAGCATCTTTTAGAATGAAAAGAATCTTTGGTCATCAGCCTGGGACTCATTATTTCCTTGGAGCTAATAGTCTTGGTCCTGAACACAATGAGGGAATGGAAGTTGACCTTTGTCAGTACAACTTTCAATGGATAATTTTGTGCATTTGGGGTCAAAACCAATAATCTCCCAGTGAGGCCTACTAGGCCATGGAGTGTCTAAGCTTAAACCTGAGACTCCAGCAATTAAACATTCACTCTGTCCCTTTGATCTCCAAGATTTAAAGGTGACTTTATAAAATATGATCTGTGTTTTTATATAATGGTGATAGACTACTAGCAGATTTTAGTTTATAGAATACCTCATGTCCTTAATTTTTCTTCCTTTTTTTTTTTGGGGGGGACACATCCGGTGGCACTTAGAGGTTATTCCTGGCTCTGAGCTCAGAAATCACTCCTGGCAGGCTCAGGGAACCAGATAGGGTGCCAGGAATCAAACCTGGGTCTATCCCTGGTTGGGCCCCATGCAAGGCAAATGCCCTACTGCTGAGCTATTACACCAGTCCCATTGCAAGCATAATTTTTAACCTCAATAAACCATTCTCAATTTGTAACTGAGATACAGAAACCGCAAGTGTTTCATTCTGTAACCAAGTCATCCATCCTGTGAAAGCCACATTCCTTCAAACAAAATACTGTCTCTTGTGGAAAGATTTTGAAATAGGAAGAACTTAAAAAAATGCAGTTTATGCTTCTTTTTTTAGTACAGTATTTTTGAATTATAATACAATTATTACATTAGACTACCTTTATTGGTGCATTGCTATATAATAAATAATCATTATATCTCTGTGACCACAATGTTAGGATTAATAACCTATTCTCTTGCTCATATGTCTTTGGATCAGTCAAAAATTGATTAGTTAAGCTTGAAAGACTCAATTGGGTTCTATCATAGGTCAAAAGGAAATAGCAAATGAAAATATCTATTAGATATGACAACACACATATTTCAATCATTTTAAAAAGTACTGGTAATACAAGAGTTCTCATTAATTGTTCAAAGAGAGTGTAAATAAGATAGTCATTTAGGAAGATGGTGTAGTTATTCCTTAAAAAATGAACATAATTTTACCATATGATGCATCAATCATTTGAGTCATTAAGTTGAATTTGTGTCCATGTATATTTTAATATAAATATTAGCAGCAACTTTATTTACAATTGTGAAAAATTCAAAGAGACCAATTGTCATTCAAAGGATAACAGATAAATTGTAGCACAAGCATTAAATAAAATAATTTTCAGTTATAAGAATAATAATCTATTAAACAGTAAAATCACATGGAGGAATTGTGAATGTACATTGTTAAATAAAAGATATATATATATATATCCAAATGGCTTGTTAAAATTACTATAACTGACATTATACACACACAAAAAGCGCCAAATAGTATAAAAGTAAGTAACTGAGGCTTAAAGGGAGGAAAAGTACATGAAAACTGAGAAATTTTAGATTAATAAAACTATTTCGTGCGATCTTGATACATAGATTATGCATTTAGTTTCTTTCTTCACCTATAGAAAAGTATGAGTTTTAATACAAAGTATGAATTTTAGTACAAAAGTGAGCTATCAATATTTGTGCTTAAATTGTTAAAAATGAATTCAAGATATGAGAAATAAAGAAATTACTAGTATGTGGGAGCTATTACTTGTGAATTTTGAATTCTAAACTCAAATTTTGTTCATATAAAACTATAAACTTAAGTAATTAACTTAAAAACTTGGACATTTTGAATTCTTATGATGAGTGTCTTATTCTACTTTTCTTATTTTTTACAGATAATTATTAATTGGCATTGAATCACTGTTCAATGTAGAGGTGCTTTGGATAATGTTTCAATAATAGCTAAGCAATGTTGAAAATGATTAGACTTTGTTTCTTATATATTCAGATTTTCATATAGATGCACTTGCTTTCCATAAAAAACTAAAAGCAACTCAATAAAATCAAACACTCAGTCCGTCAGTTCATATTTTTTTGAATCTATATTTCTCAGAGCTCTCTGTCCCCTTGTTGTCAACCATATTGATTTCTTTCTAGACATTTTACTTAGATTCTTCCTTGAACTTCCCTTATTCATTCTCAGAGTTCTTATATTTCACTTCTTTCTAGGTCTCCTTTTTTGACTTTCAAAATTATATGACCTCAATTTTTTTCCAGTCCCAGTGGTTTTATTAAATAAGTAATTATACTTTTCAGTGTTTTTTGGAGGGGGGTAGAGCACACTCAGTAATGCTCAGTAGTTACCCTTGACTCTGCACTCAATAATCACTCCTGGTGGTGCTCAGGGGACCACATAATATGGTGGGGATGGAACTGGGGTTGCCAGCATACAAGGTTACCCCTACTCCCTGTATTATGGTTCTAATCCTAAGTGGTGTTTTCTATGTAAAATCCTTAAGTACAGGGTTTTTATTTTGCCTATTTTATTCATTGTGTTAATTCTTCTAGAAACAAAGGCATATAAGGTAGGAAATATTTGTCAAATGTCAAATGTAAGTATTTAGATTTTGTCATCTTGTAAATTCAATTTCTTTTTCACCTTTTAATATTTCATTACTGTATTGCTTTACTTCTTCCCCCATATTTTCCTCCCATCTTTTAAACCATCTATTATTAAATCATTCCTAAAATTATTTTATTTATATTTAATTGCAATATAGATATATATTGACATTTATTATTTATATGTATACAATATAAATATATATTTAATTTTAATACATTGGACTTTAACACAGAGAGAAATAAAAATATTTTTGTAGTTGCTTTGATTTTTGGTTCACACCCATAGATGCTCAGGGGTTACTACTGGGTCTATAGTCAAAACTTACTCCTGGTGGTCCAGCTCAGGAGAACATATGGGATACTGAGGATTGAACCTGAGTTCAATGGCAATGCCCTTCCTGCTGTACTATCACTCTAGCCTCAGACATATGTTTTCATTTTTTTATACTTACTTGACAATCTTAGAAAACATTTTTGTACTGAGTTTTTTTTCAGTTCTCTGATAAAGTTACGAGGTTTAAAAATTAACATCTATTAATGTTATTTTCTGTATTGGGGGTGGTACTGTGGCTTCTTCATCTTCCATTATCATCCATTATGCTGTTATGTTTAATATTATATATAAAATTCAGTATCAGCAGTTATATCTCCATTTACAATTTCTCTATGAGAAAAATATGCTAGACTTCAGAATCATTTGGGCTTTCTTCTTTCTCAAAACTTTAAATAAATTATGACACATTTATTTTACAGTAGAATGAGGTGCCAGGAATGATAAGAAAATATATCTTCATTTCTCGGATAAAGGCTAATCATCCCAGCAGAGTTTGCGTAATGACTCACTCATTATCGATCAAGATTTCAAGAAGTCTAGCAGAGTTTGCATTTTGAGAATTTTGGAGTAATTTGTGATAAAAAAAATACATTAAAGGGAAGAAAGTTTCTTTTAGTATGTTTGTTGCAAAATGCCAATGGTCTAACCTGGTTGCTATGAGGTATAAAAATGTAGAATTTTCGTAATATCCAAGTTTTCCTATGTAAAATAAATTCAGTTGCATAGTATCGTTAAGGATATTGTTAAGGATAGTATTATTAAGGATACATTAATTGTATAATATAAGTATAATTTAATTGTGTAATTTAATGATAAATTATTTTTAAAGCAACTGACTGAAAGATCAGTTGTTATGTCTGACAGCAGATGACAATGCTACCAGGATGTGCTTTCATTGTTAGAGTCTACCTTGAAAACCTTGGAGTTTTCTTTTCAGAATGACTCCATTTTGCATTCAATTCAAATTATACCAGTGTTTCTGAAAAGTGGAGTCTATTTGGAATGTTGGGTATAAAGAAATAATGAAAAAATTTATTCTTCTAGTCACTAGAGTAATAAAGGCAATGAAAAAACTTCAGTGAATTTTGATAAACTCAAACTATAGTATCTGTCATACAAATCTAGGTCTTTTATCCCAGAGGCAAAACTCATACCTAATACATCACTTTAAATGTCACTTTTACCTTAAAATCCTATGATTGATTATAAGGCATCTGAATTCAAATTAGCACAATAATATATTGCCAAAGATTTTACATAAGCTCTTGCAAACACTGTTACGGTGCGTATGCCTATAATTTACAGATTATAAATTACTTTGGTAAATAAAAAATATATAAAATAGAGATTTAAAAAAAATCTTGTTTCAAGCACACAGGTTGGATATGTTCACACATATTGGAAGCTAAATAATTTATTCAGATTATACTATATCAAAATATCAGAATATCTTTTATCAAAGATTAAATTTATCTATTATAATAGCAGCACTTTATTTTAAGTTTGGCTAGTAAATAAATTTGCTTCTAAATAATTTTGTCTCTGATCATTTCTAAATAAATATTGGACTATACAATGATATATATTCCTAAATGTTAACCTTGCATTCACGTGTAATTTAAAATGTTTATTTTTATATTTAAAAGATGAATATCTGTCTACCTCCTAGTGTATTAAAGGGCAAATGTTTTACTTTATATAGGAAACTCAAGTAAGATTTGTATTTTTCATAACTGTGCAAGTTGAATTTCTATTACTATAGGCTTTTTGCCAAGATTTTTTTGGCTTAATGTAATTGTTTATTAACTTTCATTGTTTATTGACATTATATAAATAAAACAACAGAAGTCATATTAGCTTTATTGTGATCACATTGTAATATAAATTATAGTTACTAGCATAGTCATTTTCAGACTTTGGTTAAATATATAATATGAAATTGTCATTTGTAGCGTGATAATATGTTCTACTAATAGTCCATCTCTCTTTAATTAGATCATCATAGCAAATCAAGAATGTTTAGGAAAGACAACAGATAAAGTTCGGAAAGATGACTTCGTAATTATAAATATTATTCTTATAAATAAACTAGATGCTTATAAAGAAAGAAAAATGAAAAAAAAATTGTTTGCCATCACATACAAACTTTTATTTGGTTTCTGGTCTCACCCAGTGGCATGTAGGGGTTACTTTTGCCTCTGTGCTCAGAATCACTCTTGATGAACTTGGGAGACCATATGAGATGCTGGAAGTCAAACCCTGACCCACCGTGTGCAAGGCAAATGCCCTTGAAAATGTCTAGAGAATTATAAGAAATTATAATTATTTGTTACTCAGTTGAAGTTTTTTATAAGGGTTACTACACAGTTACAAATTTCAAATCTAAGTTATTCCTCAGAGGCAAAATGGGAACAGACAGCTTAGTTGTTAGGAGAATGGAGTGTTGGGTCTATGGAACAGGGACAAGTCATTGTATCATGTGCGCACTCGTGTGCGTGTGTGTGTGTGTGTGTGTGTGTGTGTGTGTGTGTGTGTGTGTGTGTGTGTATAAACTAATCAATATAACAAAATAGTGGGAAAATAAAAGGAAAGACATTTTGCACGTAGGCTTTTTTGAAGTAGCATTGCATTATGACACTATACACTGTTTCAGGTGTATAAGATAAACATATGACTATACTACACTACACTGTGTTCATCATTAAAAGCTCAATTTTTAATGTCTTTTCCATTTGACCAATCTTGAATTTTTTCCTTCACTTCTGGTAACCTCTAATTTGTCTAATTTGGCTTTAAAATAATCTCACTATTTTATTTTATCTTTTTGTTCTTTCGTTCTTTCTTTCTTTCTTTCTTTCTTTCTTTCTTTCTTTCTTTCTTTCTTTCTTTCTTTCTTCTTTCTTTCTTTCTTCTTTTTCTTTCTTTCTTTTGTCTTTCTCTTTCTTTCTTTCTTTCCTTCCTTCTTTCTTTCTTTCTTTCTTTCTTTCTTTCTTTCTTTCTTTCTTTCTTTCTTTCTTTCTTTCTTTCTTTCTTTCTTTCTTTCTTTCTTTCTTTCTTTCTTTCTTTCTTTCTCTTTCTGTCTTTCTTTTTCTATCTTTCTGACTTTCTTTCTCTTTCTTTCTGACTTTCTTTCATTCATTTTTTTTTGTTGATTGCCTACTCTTTCATTGTTCAGCTGTTTTCACATTTTCTTTTCTTTTGTTTGTTTTGGGGGGGCACACCTGTTTGATGCTCATGGGTTACTCCTGTCTAAGTGCTCAGAAAACGCCCCTGGCTTGGGGGGACCATATGGATACCGGGGGATTGAACTACGGTCCTTCCTTGGCTAGTGCTTGCAAAGCAAGCACCTTGCCTCTAATGCCACTTCACCAGCCCCTCACATTTTCTTTTTTTTTTTTAGTAATTTATTAATTTAATCACCATGATTGCAAACATAATTGTAGTTGAGTTTTAGTCCTAACAAGAACAGCCCCCTTCACCTCAAGTTGGCTCTTTAATACATGTGAATAAAATAATAATATATTGCAGTTTTCATTTGAATAATGTTACTAATAATAGTGACACTAGTTTCATTTATATTGTTGAAAATGGTGATGCTTTATTTTCTTCTTCTTTTTTGATGGGGGAGGGTTGAGGGCCACACCGGTGATGCTCAGGGGTTACTCCTGACTTTGCTCTCAGAAATCTCTCCTGACTTGGGGAACCATATGGGTCGCTGGGGGATCAAACCATGATCTGTCTTAGGCTAAGCGCTGACAAGACAGACACCTTACCATTCTGCACCACCGCTCTGGCCCAATGATGATTTATTTTCTTAAAAGCTGAATGCCATTTGTGTGTTTGTGAGTCTGATCTATTGTTTCCAGCTGCTGTTCTTGTGACTTAGGCTGTGAACTCATATACAGAAAACTTTATATTTCTCTTACCATGCACTTGTTTACTCAAATTCTTTTTTTTTATTTTGAGCAAAGTGGGTTACATATCTTTCACAGCAATATTTTAAGTACATATTAATATTGAATCAGGGGAATTCCCAACACCGAAGTTATCCTTCCCTCACCCTTAATTTTTGCATGTAAAGAAAGCTCTTGTTGACAATAATATTTTAGGTACATGATAACTTAATATCAGGGGGATTCCCTTCACCAAATTGTTCTCCCTACACCTCCGTTCCCATCCTACCTCCCATATCTACCTCCCTCAGTCCCAGACCTGCAAGAGTATGTGATCTCCTCTCTGCCTAACTTGCTACCCAGTGGTCTTACACCTGTATGTACTTGATAGCTCCCTTATTTCCTCCTGTAATTGGGAGTCGGGACTAGATAGATCATGTTACATGGTTTTGTTTGAAGAAGGGAAAAGTAATACACTGGAGTAAAATTCAAATACACCAAAAATGGGCGGGGTCCTTCCAGAGGCTCTCATCCTTGGTTTGAGAGACACAGGGGACAATGGTGAATCACTCCAGCAGTCCAAAAAGGAGTGTCACGTGAAATAATATATCCAGTGAGCATTTCAGCAATAAAGGTAAGCACCACATAAAAGCCATGGTCTTGATATAAAAACATGGCAGAGCACATAGAGAAAGGAGGGATATATATAAATATATATATTATACATATAATATTAAATATTTTTATATATACGTAAATGGAGACCTCATCTTTAATAACCACTCCAAAGCAAAGAAATTGACAAAAGCTAGATAGATAAATAAAAAATTAAAGTAAAATAAAATAAATTAAAAAAAAAGAAAGAAAGAAAAAAAAGAGCAGAAAAATTATTTTGTGTTTGTTTCTTTTTTTTTCCCTCCTGCACAGGCACAGTAAATATTGGAGTCGTTCAAAGAGGAATTCCCTTGGCCTAAGAGATACAGGTTTTCTCCACCCTTAGGTTTACTCAAATTCTTTAATAACCAAACCTGCATACATAATTTTCAGAAACTTTGGACAAAATACTTTATTTGAGAGAAATAAGGTAAGATTTTTGGTAATAATATAGAAGTTATACAATTTTTGAAATCTTATAAAATATATTAAGAGGATTTTATAGGTATGAAATTATGGAATAAATAAATAAAATTTTGTTTGCTTGTTTTAGGTCACACCCATCTGTGGTCAGGTTTTAATGCTGCATTTGCACTCAGGGATCACTCCTGCCATACTCTGGGAACCAAATGCAGAGTGGAGATTGCACAGAGGTCAGGTGTGTGCAAGGTAAGTACCTTACCCATTGTACTATCTCTCTGGCACCAAGAATTGTCCGTTTGATTTTCCTGTCATTGGGATAATTTGAATATTGAAGTTAAGAACTCAGCAAAGAGGTTAGATTAGCTCTCTATAAATTTAGATTCCATCTGTACTTCTTGGCTATAAATTAGAATAATGAACTCGGAAATTAAATGAGAGTTGATTCCTAGGCAATTAGAGCAAAATTTAAAAAACTAATCTAATCTTAGACAAATTGAAAAGCAATCTTCCCATTTCAACAACAGCATTCACAGGAAAGATTGACCCCTTTCCCCAATTCTAGTGGGCACATGGAAGCAACAATGGGAGGCATTCTTCTGTAGACTTAATAGAATGCTAAAATTACCATTAGTTTTCTGTTTTGAGATTCAAAAGAGTTCAGTATTTTTTTTCAGAATGTTGATAATTGTTTCTTAATATGAGTTTACATGTGCCATTTTCTCATGCTGGTCTCCATTAAATGTCAAATTCTTCCTGTAAATTCGTGGCAAATTTTCAAGTGTAATTTTGAAAGTGTCTTTCCAAAAAATCATTTTGCCTTACAAGTGTAAGAACTAGTATATCAATTGGTGGAGGGAGGGCAAATTTGATGATGGGAATTCCTCTGATTCTATGTTTATGTGTACCTAAAATATTACTGTGAAAGATATGTAAGTAAATATGATCAAAATAAAAATTTATAATTAAAAAATAAAAGCAAATTAGCAAAGTGCTGTCATGCATTGTAAGAATTTAAAAACAGCTTGAATAAAAAAAATCATACCCTAAGTAACAATTTTGTTATCCTTCTTTTAGTCACACCTTTTTGAATCATTGATCTCAACAAATAAAACATTTTTGTTCTCTGTGCATGATTGGTTTTTACTTTTTATAAAGTATGCAGAATAAAAAAGATACCTAATATCTCTATTCTTATTTTGTAACTTCTGAGAAATTAACCACATATGGTTGTTTGAAGCTTATGTGTTTAAGTTTCATCTAGATAACAAACAAGATTAGAGGGGCATTTGATATAATTCACAAGTGCATAAATTAAGGGTCATAGTGCTATGTTATTTCTTATACTTACATTACAAAGCAGTAAATGTTAGGACCACACAGGATTCTTCAAAATAAAGTGACACACATGGAAATCCAATAATTTTTCAGTCTCATTTTTATTCCCTTAAAAGAGAGGATTTTAAATTGCAAAGCGAGTGTTTTTTGACATGTGTTCGGCTTTTCAAATTTCACATGATACTTCCAAACTTCACTTTGATTTTTATTACTGTTCCTTTATACTGCCAATGGCCTATAAAGAGTTCATGAATTCTCTATATTTGTATAACTGGGCCAAAGGTATTGCAATTGCAGGAGAAACAGAAGTAGAAAAAAATGAATTCAAATCATATTCCTTTTTAAAATACGGGATGAACCTCACTAGAATTCATCTTAAATGTTTTAAGGCTTAAGCTACAGAAATGTGCTAATTCACATCTTTGTTTATCTAAAAAGCAAGGCTAATATTCAGTCTTTATTCAATTTATTCCTGGTTATTATTTTATACCCTACTTTTAACACTTTCTAAGTATAATTCAATATTAGAGTATATTAAATATATTTATGGATATATTTATATCTAAAAGTCGCAGTGTTGAATATTATCAAAAAATAGAAAACAAAAGAATTTAAGTCATTATTTTAGACATGGAATTCTTATATAGAAGGAACATATAATATACTTAAGATATATGTATGATATATATGATGTCCAGAGGTCATATTAATCTACTTCTTCAAGTCAGGTCTTGAATGCTTAGAAGATCTAATAGTGCCTATGTGTTGTGATCTACAGCAATTGATTTGCGGAGCAGTGCCAGCCCACAGAAATGTAGAAAGGTGGGGTCACTGCTTTGCTGCCTTGGTTCTACCTGCTGGTCCATGTATTTGTAGGACTGGTGAAGGTTAGAAGGTCCAAACCTTATTCCTCCTCACTTTTATCTGATAGAATGATCAGTGTAATTTTTGAGAGTACTTTAGTGTTCTCAGTGTAATCTGATGTTGGCTCTTATTCTCTATTCAAGAGGAAATTTTCTCTCCTTTCCTTCTAATTTACTTTCTCTTTTCTTTCCTGCCCTTCCATATACTTTCTCCTTCTCCCCCCTCTGATAATCTGACCATCCCTCCAACCCTCACTCCCACCCAAATTCCCCAACTTATTAAAACTCTTCATCCTCAGTTCCTAAATCAATAGGCATCAAGAAATACCTTCTACCCCAGCGAACCAGTGCCCAGTACCCAAGTGAAGGGACAACCAGCCAAACCGTCACCTCGCCCCCTACAAGAAAAGGCAATCAACTCCCCTGCTGACTCATGCTGCGTGATCCTCCTTACCAACCCTTCCTAACATGGACAGTTACTTGAAACCAGACTTAGCTCTACAAGTATCCCCCAATGCATGAACTCTTCCTAAGCCTCCCTATCGCAAATCTTTTGCCAATCTCAAGGTCAGGTTGGGAGATGAAAAGGCCCCCGGGAACCCACACCCACAAGAAAATCTCAAAAGACAAAGTGGAAACCTATACTACCATCATAAGTATAAGATCTGCATTACACTACCTCTTTACGTGTTTTACTCTAAATGCAAGATACTCTCCTGCATCACCTGGTGGCTAGATTTAAGTTTTTTTTACTTCATTTCATAAAAATCTTTTTGTCTTTTTATATATACACGTGAGCACATATTTTTTTATTTCTATTTTTATCTTCCTTGGGGGTGTGACCTGTTTTAATTTTCTTCTCTCTCCACCCTCAAATGCACTGGGAAGATAATGTAACATCTTTTCTCCCTGCAAAGGGAAGATAATGTAACATCTTTTCTCCCTGCAAACGCACACTAAAAAAAGGGGGGAAATCTATAAAACCGAGATCTTGTTCATTAGGGATAAGAACTCATACTTGTTTACAATATAGGAGTATCTCCTACCTTGAAAATAAGTCACGTGGACCCAACTTAGACCACAGGTGATTAGACACCAACCATCCAGCCTTTAACCCTGGATCACAGACATAGAAATGACATACTTCATCACAACAACCACAGGAAACAAATCCCAACTGGGACATCCGTAATAGTGCTCGGACACCAACAAGTACCAGCCCTATTATGAAATACCCTGACAATGAGGAAAATGGGAACAACTCGACCTAAGAGCAAGTTATCCTACCTCACCAGCTAATGATAAGACAAAATCAGAAGACTTGTTACCCTTTAGTCTATCCATATGCCAAGGTCGTGATTTACAGATGACTGGTTGACCGAACCATGACCAGACTGTATGTACACTGGGACCAATAAAAAAGCCCTAGTCTAGGGCGTGCGCTACGACCTACATAACAACTATGATCCCCTAGTTTCAGAGGTTGGTCTGAGACTATTGCAACAGAAGGGGATTTCTGGAAACATAACGAAAGATGCTATCCCAGGCCCCTCCTTAGGACCAGCGCAAAGACCAGGTCTGCCAATCACAGAAGATGGATTAAAACGACACTAAGGGAACAGAACTTCTAGAACCACACAGAAAAACATAATCGGAAGTTCAACTCCTTGGCTCGTGTAGATGCCAAGACATCCAGATACAGACGTCTGATTTTATCACTCAAGATACAGCAGAAATCTCCCATACAAAAGCACCAAGGAGTCTATAGTTAATCCCGTGACAATATATGGCAAGAGTGGAGAAACACTGTATCTCTTAGGCAAAGAAAATTCCTTTTCGAATGACCCCACTAGTTACTGTGCAACTGCAGGAGGGAAAAAAAAAGCACAAAACAATCCTTTTTATTATCATTATTTACTTATATATCTTTTGTTGATCTCATTATTGTGGTTTGACTATTGAAGTGGGTGTCTCCATTTATATTCATTTATTTTCTTCTTTTCTCTTCTTACGTGTACTGCCACATTTCTATCTCAATACCATGGCCTTTATATGGTACTTTTTTTTTTTTTTTTGGAATGCTCACTGGATATTTTATTTGACGATTCTTTATGTACGGTTGTTCTATATCACCTTCTTTTTCCCCTCCGTTTCTCAAACCAAAAATGAAAGCCTCTAGAAGGACCCCACCATTCCCACAGTATATGATTCCTTTGTTTATTTATTAATTTTTTTATTTATCGTTTTTCTTCTATTTTTTTCCTCTATCCAGGTTATTAATTTTCTCTTTTTCAAACAAAACTACATAACTTGAACTAGCTATTCCCGCCTCCCAATTAGGGGGGGAAAGGGGTAACCAAGACCAAACAGGTGTAAGACCACTAAGTAGTAAGCTAGGTACAGAGGAGACCACTTGCTTTAGCAACGCCGGGGGTAGGGGAGAGGATGTGGGAAGTAGGACAGGAACGGAGGTGGAGGGAGGACAATTTGGTGATGGGAGTTCCCCTGATTTTATGTTAATTTGTACCTAAAATACGATTGTCAACAATATGTAAGCCAATATGATTAAAATAAAAAATTATATTTAAAAAAAAAAAGAAAAAGAAAGAACTGGTAATCTGCTGGCTAAATGTCACTCTTCAGCCTAAGACTGATTTTGGAAAGAATCTGAAATCCATGAACATAATCATGACTCAGAATTTGGCTCAGCAAACTTATTAGGGAAACAGCTTGCTACAAAATTTTTTGCTTGCAGGGATGGAACTTATTGATTCTTTCTGCCTTGCATTGCCTTTCACAGAAACTATGTAGATTTAAACAAGTGTAGGGAAGTTGAAGTTGTTGGGAAAAATGAAACTAGAGTGTGGAAATAAAGTAGGAACCAATAATACAAGGAAACATCATCATCTACCCATTAAACTAACCTATAGAAAGAAATTGCTTTGCCACTTTATAGATTGTGTAAGAAATCCTTGGTAGTTTATCCATAAATATAAATTTTATTGGCCAGTGAAAATAAATGATACAAAAGGAAAGAAACTATTACAGGTGACATTTGTAGGGGTACACCTGTCAATACACAGGGGATACTCCTGGCGCTGCACTAAGAAATTATCCTGGATTTGCTTTGAGGACCATACGGGATGCTGGATATCAATTCCAGGTTGACTTCCCGCAAGTCAAGCTACCTACCCACTATACTACCTACCCACTATACTATGGCTATGATCTCAGCTTAAAGCATTTTTGGAAGACAATTTTAAAACTTGTGATGTTTGCTTTACATGTTCTTATTTTTATATTGTTACCATGATTTATAAGTTATTCATGCTTGGTTTTCTGGAATAAAATATTTCAACACTAATCTATTTACCAATGTCTAGTTCCTTCCACCTATGCCTCTATTTTTCTTCTACCCACTGACTTGCATCTCTGAGAGACACTTTATTTACAACTTTTGAAACTATTTCCAGCACTGTTGTTAATCAGGCTTCTTTATAACACTTTATTTTAGTCCTACCTCTTCTTCTAGGTGAAGTCTTACTCTCAGCACTATTGTATTATTCCTTTTCTTCTCCTGCCACCCTATCCCCACTCTCCAAATGGACTTTTTCCTACTGAGACCAGTTCTCATGTTCTTTGTTTCTGTTGTTTTGGACATTTATTTTCCAATATTGTTTATATCCTGGATGTGAGAGACACCAATATTTTATATTATACTATTGGACTAACTTTCCCCAGCTTGATACCAGATTCATCCCTATAGCAGAATAGTGTATGATTTTATCTTTTATTTTGGCTGAATTATGTTCTATCGTGTTATTTCTTGAATTTATTTGAGAGAGACCATCATTTTGCTTTTTAAATATTTTTTTAATTTTGTAGTATTTTATTGAAATCATTGTGTTTTACAAAGTTCTTCATTGTTGGGTTTCAGACATACAATGCATCAGGGCAAATTCCAACTCCAGTGTTAATGTCTCTCCACCACTGCTCCCAGCGTGCATCCCATGCCCCCACCTCTGCCTCCAGCCTGCCAGCATAACAAGTCCATTTTAAGTGTGATTCTTGAAGTTTGAGTCTGTTTATTTAATTTCTGTTGACTTTGGTTTGGATAGTTCTGTCATTTTTAACACCAACAATGCACCTGGCACCACTTGACCTCTTCCTCCAATATTTTG
This sequence comes from Crocidura indochinensis, assembly GCA_004027635.1. Classification (NCBI taxonomy): domain Eukaryota; kingdom Metazoa; phylum Chordata; class Mammalia; order Eulipotyphla; family Soricidae; genus Crocidura; species Crocidura indochinensis. The sequence goes on along the minus strand of PVKC010000200.1, from coordinate 64,027 downwards.
TGTTTGTGGGTTTTTTTCCCTCAATTTTCAATTTCTTTCCTTCTCTTCACTTCTGGCTGCTCTGAGGCCAAGAGTGTTCAAGAAAACTCCTATTGAAACCATTGCATTTCTTCATGCAGTTAATGGAGAGCCTGTCAAGAATACAGGCGGGGTTGGGTGGGGAGGAGGGAGATTTGGGACAATGGTGACGGGAATGTTGCACTGGTGATAGGTGGTGTTCTTTATATGACTGTAACCCAAACACAATCATGTATGTAATCAAGATGTTTAAATAAAATAAAAAAAACAACCAAATACTACACATAAGTTATACTATTCTATATCCTTCTTATGGCTTACTTCATTTGACATAATATCCTCCACATCCATCCATGTTGCAGAAAGCTGCATGTTTGCATTATTTGTTATAGATATGTAGTAGTTACATTGTTGCTTTTTCTTTTAATCTAATCATCTGTTTTTGGACATTTGCATGATTTCCAGATTTTAGCATTTGCAAAAGTAACAAGTAACATAGGGATGCAAATGTTTTTTCTATTGTGTTTTTAAGTTCTTTGGATATATTCCAAGAAGTGCAATTACTGGGTCAAACGGGAGCTTAATTCATAGGCTTTTGAGGAGTGTCTAAATTGTTTTCCAGAAAGGCTGGGACATTCTAAGTTCCCACAAGCAGTAAATGAGAGACCCTTTTCTCCTCATTCACAGCACTGGTTATTCTTTAGATATGTGCCAATTTCTGTGAAATTGTAAGGTGAAATTACCTACTCTTATTGTCTATAACTTCCATGCAATATGGAACATCCTTTAGTGAAACAAAAGTCACTTGGTAATCCAGGAAAAAAAGAGATTTTCTTAAGTTGTTAGAATTATCTGCTTCATAAGACTAGACAAACAAAGAAGTCTTAGTAGATGTGCTTAGAACCAAAAAAATAACCATTTGTCTTTTTAGCACATACTTATTGAAACTCAAATATGTGCCATGGGCACTAGAAAGACAGAGAAGAATAGTACAAACTGCATGCCTTGAGGAAAAAGTAGTGGAATGAAAATCTCTGTAACTATATAATTGCAACAAAAATCCATAAAGGCAGAAATTAATGCATAAACAAATAGACAGGATTATAGAAGATAATGTCTGCTGTCTGTGAGCCAAAGTACATCAGACCAGTGGTTACTCTGAGAACAAAGGGAAAAGGGATACAGTAATTCTCAGCGGTAAAGGACTTTTTACTTAGAGTTTTCTAGACACATTTTTTCAAAAATTTTCAAAAAATTTTTATGTGCTCTTCAAATAATCCTTTACTAGTTATTTTACAGATAAGGAAACAGACTTTGAGCATAAAAGTGATTTCCCTAAACCACTTAAGTGTGTGGGAAGACTGGGGCATATAATGACAATAGAGGGTTTCCAGTACCATATTCAAGGCAGGGCTGCCTTATTCCTTATACAAGTTGCAAACTTGTACACAGTTGATTGTAACATGGATTGGAGGATCCATTATATAAAGCTTTAGGAAGCTTATTAAAAGCTAAAAGTACAACTTTCATATGATCCAATTATTCCACTTCTGGGATTAACCTGAAAAATACAAATACACCAATAAAAATGTTATATGCATCATGTTTGTTGCTATGTTTATAGTATCCAAGATCTTGAAACAATCTAAATGTTTATTGGCAGATAATGGAACAAAAAACTCATACTTGTATACATTTACACAATTGCATATACAGACACTGAAATTCTACCTAAACCTAAAAAGATTTGCAACAATATGATTTGCAACAATATGATACACCTACGATCTTATCTTCAGTGACATAATTAATATAGAAAAAGTGAAACATCATATGACTTTACTTACATGAAATAAGTAGAAAGAAGCAGTAAATGAATTCAGTAAAATAAAACAAACATTTATAAAACCAAATCAATAGTTATTAGAATAGAAAGGGGAAGGAAGTAGTTAAATCAAGTGATGGGGTCAATTTTATGGTTATGGACAAAATTGAACTTTGCGAGGTAACATTAATGTGAATTCAATGTAGTATAAGCACACATTAACTTTTATTATGTACATATAGAGCATATAGTATTATGATGCAATGACAATAAAACTTGTTTAAAATCAATATTAAGGGCCCGGGAGATAGCATGGAGGTAAGGCATTTGCCTTTTATGCAAAAGGTCATCGGTTCGAATCCCGGTGCCCCATATGGTCCCCCGTGCCTGCCAGGAGCAATTTCTGAGCATGGAGCCAGGAGTAACCCCTGAGCACTGCCGGGTGTGACCCCCCAAAAAATCAATATTAAAAAATAAATAACTGAATTAAAATATTTAATGTTTTAGAAAATGAATTTTAATATATATATAAGAAGATTTTCTTTTTTACTAGGTTCCTCTGACATCTCTTCCCCAACTAGATTTCATCCTTTTCAACTATGTTTTATTCTCGTCTTTGACAACCCTCTCCAAAAAGAGTTATAAAACTACTACATAAGTAACTTTAGAGAACAACACTTTACTTCTAGTATCTAATAAAACTCCTTATCTCCTAACCTTGACACTGGGTAATTCAACCCTACTTTCCAGTAAGAATTTTATTAAATCAGATTACAAGAATCTCCCTGTCCTTGATGTCTTCATTTCACAGATAGATAATGTTTTGTCCATTAATCACTTCAGTCTGTTTGTTGACTATAAGTTCCCAGCAGGTTTAGCTATGTCTGTAGTTGACCCTGATCTCTTCCGTATTGAAGCAGTCTTGAAGCTTACTGTAATAATCTTAATTAAAGTATTTTTACCACTAAAATGTAAATATATTTTTAAACATTTTTTTGGTGGTTTTTGGGTCACACCTGGCAGCGCTCAGGGGTTACTCCTGGCTCCATGCTCAGAAATTGCTCCTGGCAGGCACGGGGGACCATATGGGGCACCGGGATTCGAACTGATGACCTTTTGCATAAAAGGCAAACGCCTTACCTCCACGATATCTCCCGGGCCCCATTTTTAAACATTTTAATATTTGTATTAATAGGATATAACCCTCATTCATTCTTGGTGTAATGTATACTGATTCAGCCTGTATGAAAGCATTTTTAGGGACTTAAAAAATTAAAAATTGAGTCATCATATGATTCCACTCCTATATATTTATCTAAAACCAATCATACAATCATAAATTTGGAAATACATGTACATAAAATTTCAATACAATATTTATAGTAGTCAAGTCCTATAAATAAATAATTGACACATGAGTGAATAAATAAAGTATAAACATACCTGTATAATGAATCATTAGTAAGATATAGATTTTTACTATACAATAAAAGAAACTTGAAGGTATGGTGCTAAGCAAAATAAGCCAGATGAAAAAGAATAATGCTACATAATTTCACTCATGTACACATGCACAAAAGGAAAAAATTAAAAAGAAAGTTACTCCATTTGTAGTAACAGATATGGACCTTGAACACTCTACTAAGTGGAAAAAGTCAAAGAGGAAGATGGATTGTTTAAGATCTCATGTATAAACTCAGAAAAATAATACAAAAAACAGATTGAAAGTTGCTAAAGATACGAATTAGGATATAAACATGGGTGGAGTAATCAAAGCATCAACAATGCTTAAAGCATCATTTATGGACAAAAATTCACAACCCTGACATATTTAGGGCTCCAGGTTCATTTCCTGACTTTAAAAGCCCAAATAGCTCCCTGCACTGCTGGCGACCTCCCTCTTCCCCGCCTCCGCCACATACTCACATACATAAAATAAGACATCACGGGCTTAATATACATAATATTATGTATAACTAGTAATGGTATATTATATAGATGATATTATCAAGGGAGTATATGTTAAAAGTTCACATCATAAAATATTATACATATATTGTGTAAAATATTAATACATATAATGCATATACATAATACATACGTATAATACATATAATACATAAAATATTGTACATAAATTATCATATGTAAATGACCAGTGTTAGCTAGAATTAAGGTAATTATTTTTCATTGAAATTAAGATTATTGGGATGATTGTCATTGTATGTGCATATTTTGCATCATTATGCTGTGCACTTGCAGTTAATAAACTGTTCTATAATTGTATCTTACTAAAAAGTCACCACTACTACCCCATTACCAAATTATGGACAAGATTAACCAGGAGGAATAGAAACCATTATCAAGGAGGAACTCTAGACTAGTTTAGTTCATTTAATCCTAATAACACTTATGCAAAGTAATTAGTTTCACTTTGCAAGTGATGAAACTAATTATTCCAGTGATTTTTCCTTTTAGTGAAAATTTTGAACGCCTACCTTATCCTAGAGCCTGTGAACTTTCCTGCATGCCACGTTAACTAAAGGATGAGTGAGTCTTTTGCTAAATATGATGATATAATAGATGTGATAATGTCACATATGATAAATGCCAAGTATGTTACATATATTAAATACTAAGTGTGGTGATGATAGATGTCTATACTTTTCCACTGAATTTAAAAATGGGGAGGGGGTAAGTTGCTAAAAAGTGAATATTGATATTATCGATAAATTTTTGCAACAAGTCAATCATCAAAGTCTAGAACTAATGACTTGGAATATCCCTGTCCAGTTTTCTTTAAAGTATGCGTCAAGCTTAAGCTTATTTGACTTATTTGACTTTACTTTAAAGTCAAAGTAAATCAGTCATTATGTTTTATCAAGATAAGAGAAACTTCAGGAGATGTCAACAGTAACAAATAAAATTTTCCATTAATATTGAACAACCCATGGGTTCAAACGATCTCTACAGAGATCAGAGAAAACATTCTTCCAAGATCCAGAGCTTCTTCTAACTACAATCATGCTTGTAATCATGGTGCTTAAATAAATATTTTATTAAAAAAAAAAAAAGAAAAGAATCTTTCCTCTACTCTTAGAGTGAAAGCTTAGTCAAGACACTTTTTACTTTTTCTCTAGGTCATATTGTAAATTAATAAGGTTATCCAGATTAAATTTTATCACTGGCATGTGGCCATCCTGGGTTAATGACCCCCACCCCACCCCCGTCGACCCTTCTATCCACTCACACACAGAGGCAACTTAAGAATAAGCACTGAAAACAGTTGGGTGTAATGCAAAACTTTTAGCATTGCCTTCACTATAATTAGAGATTAGTTTGGGTAAGGTTAACGTGCTCTTGTTATTCTCAGACAAAATTATTTCACATCAGATCTTTCTCTGAGCCCAGTCAGAGTGATTAAGATCCAGTCTGACCTTGGACTTGACTCAATCTTTGTTTCTGAAAAACTTAAATTTATGCAGTTAGTAAACCCACTTTGAAAAACAGATGGTCCAATAAAGTTTGAAAGCTCATCATATAAAACCCGCAGAGCCAGAATCTAAGAGGGAATTTCACGTGAGCTCCAGAGGCAATGAAGAAGCAGCTAATCCAAGAATCCATGGGACCAGTGGGTATTGAGTCTAAGCAAGCCACTTTAGTCCATCCAATCCATTGGGAATAGGACCCAGTTTGTGTGTGTGTGTGTGTGTGTGTGTGTGTGTGTGTGTGTGTGTGTGTGTGTGTGTGTACCTCTGTTTTCTTCTGACATAGATATTGTATAAAGAGAAATAGGAACATTCTAAATTTATGAGTCTATTTCTTTTGAAACAGATCGCTTCTCATATAAGAGATAGAAAAGAAAAGTAAAAATCATTTTTAGGCAGAAAGGAGCAGGGAAAGAAGTTACAAATAGGTAAAGAAACACTTACAAAAAGAGAAAGAAATTGCACTAAATCAAGAAAAAATTTACAAAAATTTGATCATTGTATGATAACATTTCTTTAGAAAATGCAAAAGCTTAACAGAAAGTCTATCTATGTAGTACTGTGTATCTACATAAATTGTGATTTTAATTATTTTAATAAACTAGCTTAGCATTTGACTTCTTGAAGACCAAGTCATAGCTGTGTTTAATATTTATCAGTTGTATTTATACTGAATAAGTAAATTTAGAATTTTCATTACTAAGTCTTGAACCAACAGTCCAACATAATTATTTAATAGTAAACATCTCACTGTACACTTAAAGTTATTCATGGCTCAAATGTTGTTTTTTTTCTCTGTCACAAAATAAAGAAAAGAATTCATCATATTCTAGCATTCTGGGAGGCCAAACCTAGAACAAATAGTAGAAGAATATATTCTCTTAATTCAGCCTCCCAACATTTCAAACCAGAATAAAAGTTTTATATTCTACTTAAAGAAAATAAAAGAACTTTTTTCTCTGAAGCAGTTTTCCTAGCTGTAATTATTTACTGTTAATATTTATCTGAGTTTATATGCACAAATTGAAAAGATAAACAATTTTCCACACTGCAGAGCCAGAGTAAGCCCTGAGAACTGCCAGGTGTGATCCAAAATTCAAATATATATAATTTAAAGAGTCATAGGTTACAAAATGACTAATAGTTGGGTTTTTAGGTTTTTATATTTCAACACCAGCAGTGTCAACTTTCATCATCAGTGCTTTCCTGCTCTGTCATCCCTCACCCAGTCCAGTCTCCCTTACCCACTGTGGCCTGCCGTCTTGACAGGCACATAAAAGTTTAGTGGTTTCAGCTTAGATCTCATGTTTTTGGTATTGAGAATTGACTTTTGTGTAAGGTGTGAGGTATGGATCAAGTTTTTATTTCTTACATGTAGTGATGCACTTTTCCCAGAACCATTTTTTAAACGGGCTCTTTACTAACTTTTGGGTCTGTTTGCTGTTCCTTCTCCAGGATTTTAAGATGTAAGTTTAGGTTGCTGTTTTGGACATTTTCTGTCCTGTAGGTCTATAATACTGTGATTTGAAAAATTACTTTTTAAAAATAAAAATATATATCTACTGCCTGCCCTGGTGGAACATATAATCTAAAAGTATAAAGAGAATAAACAAAAATGAGAGATATGTTGAAGCAAAAACAGTTAACACTTTTCTATATTTAGAAACTTTAGGTAGGAAAGAAATTTTCATTGCACTTCATACTCATAACTTTTAGGAAAAAAATCACCACCTTCTTATACATTGCCAGCTTAGTGAATTTTGTGATCTGAGCAGTAAAGAACAAATATGTGAGGTGATTAACTAAGAGCTTACAAGTGTAGAGTGAGATTTTTTTTGCTGAATTTTCTCAAAGAAAAAGAAAAGAAAAAGCACAAACATTACACTGACATAGGATTTTTGACAATTATATTACTTTTAATTTAGATACTATAATTATTCAAATTATTAACATTAGATTGTTAATAATTCTTTATTAGTAATTTTTATTTTGACCAAAGTGGGTTACAAATCATTCACAGTAGTATTTTAGGTGAATAGTGGCATTGAATCAGGGGCATTTCCACCACTAATGTTGTCCTCCTCCACACTGTTCCCAGTATGCATCCCATATTGCCCCTCTGTAGCCCCCTGGTCTGCTAGTATAAGTGGTCCCTTCTGTGTCTAGCTTGTTGTAGATTGGTATCCATTTTGTTGTACTTGGCTTTGGATTTGGTGTTTAAGTCTGGTCATTTTTTATTTCTACTCAATGTTCATAAGATGAGATGGTTCAAGTTATATGGTTCTGTTTGAAGGTTAGAAAAGAATAAAAATGTAGGCAGCAGAAGGTTGGATTCATCTTTTTGACCCATTTTGCCACTCTGTGTCTTTTAATTGGTGAATTTAGTCCATTGATATTGAGGGAGATGATTGTCATAGGATTTAATGTCTTCTTTATAGATAAGTTTGCTGTGTTTGTTGATCTCCTTTTCTTAGAGTAGACCTGTCAGTTTTTCCTTTCAGGCTGGTTTATCATCTATGAAGTTTCTGAGCTGTTGTTTATCCATGAAACTATGTATTCTTCCTTCAAACCTGAACGTGAGTCGGGCTGGGTGCAGTATTCTCGGTAAGATATTCATTTCATTCAGTCTTATCACAATATCCCACCACTGTCTTCTGGCCTTGAGAGTTTCTTGTGACATGTCTGCTGTAATTCTTAGGGATGCTCCTTTGAATGTAATTTCCCTTATTGATCTTGCTGCTTTCAGTATTCTATCTCTATCTGTGGGATTTGTCATTGTAAAGAGGATGTGTCTGGGGGTGTTTTTCTTTGGGTCTCTTTTAGCTGGTACTCTTGGACATGAAGGATTTGATTGCATGTAGTCTTTAACTCTGGGAGTATCTCTTTGATGATGTCTTTTTTTTTTTTTTTTGGTTTTTGGGCCACACCCGGTGATGCTCAGGGATTACTCCTGGCTCTTCGCTCAGAAGTCAATCCTGGTAGGCACGGGGGACCATATGGGGAACCGGGGGATCGAACCTCGGTCCGTCCTAGGTTAGCGCAGGCAAGGCAGGCACCTTACCTCCAGTGCCACCGCCCGGACCCCTGATGATGTCTTTGACAGTTGATTCTTCCTGGAGATCTCCTACCTGGGTCTTTGGAACTCCAATGATTTTTATGTTGTTTCTGTTGAGTTTATCAAAGACTTCTATTTTCATCTGTTTGCATTCCTTGAGTACTTTTTCCATTGCCTGTCCTTTTGTCTTAAGGTTCTTTTCCAATTTCTTCTGTTGTGTTGAGTTTTTCTGCATCACATCTTCCAGTACTCCAATTCTCTCCTCAGCTGCTGTTACCCAGCTGGTGAGGCAATCAATTGAGGTTTTTGAGCTACCGTGTTTTCCAGATCTGTTATTTCAGTTTGGAGTTTTCTGATTTCTGTCTTTGTGTTCTGTTCAGATTGATCTATGCTTTCTTTGATTTCTTCAATATCTTCCATATTGCTAATTTAAGTTCCTTATCTTTAATCAGAGGTTGATCAGGTGGTTGAAATTTATTAGGTCATCCGAGCATTCAATTTCATTCTCTGTGCATGGTGTTTGCCTGTGATGTTTCTCCATTGTCACGCTTGTAGTGTGATTTTTCATGAGTGTTATGGTGGGGTTCATTGGTTAGAAAGAGTGTGTGGCTGCGAAGCAAAGCGAAGCCGCTCTTTTGCTGCCTCTTGGAGGTGCGCTCCCTACGCCTCTGAGGAGACCTCAGGTATTCAGAAACACAGACAGGTGCAAGAGAATTTTCCCTTGAAGTCCTCAGAGTGAACAAAGGCACAGCAGGGCAGAGCCTCGCAGGCTAGAGAGCTCAGCTTATTGGACGGCGACCCCCAGAGCCAGAGTTTACTCACGGGCAGCTTCAAAATGCTGACTACAGGAAACACATCTGAATAGTCAGAACATAGACTCAAAAATCAAAGGCTGGAGGAAAATCATCCAAGCAAACAACACCCTCAAAAAAGCTGGGGTGGCCATATTAATATCTGATGACACCAACTTTATACTCAGAAAAGTGGTAAGGGACAAAGATGGACACTATGTTCTAATCAAGGGATATGTGCAACAGGAAGAAATCAAACTATTAAACATATATGCACCCAATGAGAGACCAGCAAATTATCTAATACAATTATTGACATTCTGAAAGAAGAAATCAATAACACAATAATAGTAGGAGACCTCAACATGGCCCTGTCAACACTTGACAGGTCAACCAGACTGAAACCCAACAAAAGCATACTAACCCTGAAAAGAGTAATGGAACAAAGAGGACTAGTAGATATATAGACCATTCCATCCCAAAAAACCTGGATACACATTCTTCTCCAATGTACATGGGTAATTCTCCAGGATACATTACATGCTGACACATAAAACATACCTACATAAAATCAAGAGGATAGAAATCTTGCAGGCTACCTTTGCTGACCACAGGCTATGAAATTAGATGTGAACTACAATGCCACACAGGAGAAAAACTTTAACAATTGGAAATTAAACACCCTGCTACTGAACAACCAGTGGGTCCAAGATCAAATCAAAAAGGAAATCAAAACTTTCCTATAAACAAATGATAATGAAGACACAAACTGCCAGAATCTATGGGACACAGCAAAAGCGGTCCTGAGAGGAAAATGCATAGCTCTACAAGCACACATCAGGAAGGAAGAAGGAGCATACCCGAATAACTTAATGATGCAGCTCAAAAAATTAGAAAATAAGCAACAAAATGAACCAAAAATAGGGAGCCAGAAGGAAATAATAAAGCTGAGAGCAGAAATCAACGAAGTAGAAATCCAAAAAACAATTTGAAATATCAACAAAAGCAGAAGTTGCTTCTTTGAAAAAATAAACAAGATTGATAGACCATTGGCAAAATTCACAAATAAAGAGAGAGAGAAATCTGATAACCCATACTAGGTGCAGACTACAAAATTAACACACAGAAATCAATGGCCTTTTTATACACCAATAATGATAAGGAAGAGAAGGAAGCCAAGAAGTCAATCCCATTCACATTAGTGCCACACAAACTCAAATATCTTGGACTCAACTTGACCAAAGACGTGAAAGACCTATACAAAGAAAACTATAAAGCCCCACTCCAAGAAATGAGAGGACACATGGAAATGGAAGCACATACCCTGCTCATGGATTGGCAGGATTAACATCATTAAAATGGCAATACTCCCAAAGCATTATACAGATTTAATGCAGTCCCCTTAAAAATACCCATGACACCGCAGAAAGAGCAGAAGAAAGGTGGAGCGCCCGGCTGGTACTATTTTTAAAGCCTCTGGGTAACCAATCGCAACCAATCTCCGGGTGATTGGTTACCCAGAGGCTTTAAAAATAGTACTAGCCGGGCGCTCCACCTTTCTTCTGCTCTTTCTGCGGAGTCGCTCTGACCAAGACCACCTCGGGACCTCCCCCCACTAAGATGGCCTCATCCGACCCACGTGAGACCAGACGAGCTGGGCGATTGGTTACCCAGAGACTTTAAAAATAGCACCAGCCGGGCGCTCCACCTTTCCTCTGCTCTTTCCTGCTGAGGCGCTTTGACCAAGACCACCTCGGGACCACCCCTCGGACCCGCACCCAAAAGCGCAGCTGAAAGACCAAAGTCAAGATATCAGCAAGGGGACTTCTGATAATCCTATTTATGGGTGATTGTCCTTTCACTGTATCTTTACCTTGCCCTCTTTCTTTGCACTTTTGTTCTCATAATTAAAAATAAAAAAAAAAATACCCATGGCATTCTTCAAAGAAGTGGATCAAACACTTATGAGGTTCATCTGGAACAATAAATACCCTCGAATAGCTAAAGTACTCCTATGGAGAAGGAAAATGGGAGACATTACTTTCCCCAACTTTAAACTGTATTATAAAGCAATATTTATCAAAACAGCATCAGTGAAATAGGCCTGATTTCTCAAGCATTGTTCCTCAGACATACAATTACCTAAGTTTTGATAAAGGAGCAAGAAATCCAAAGTGGAGCAGGGGAAACTTCTTCAACAAGTGGTGCTGGCAGAACTGGTTAGTCACTTGCAAAAAAACAAACATAGACCTCCAGTTAACATCATGTACGAAGGTAAAATCTAAATGGATTAAAGGCCTTGATATCATGTACCAGAATTTAGAAGGAAGGCATTTAGTTTTTCTCCATTGAGGATAATATTTGCCACTGGCTAGTGGTACATAGCCTTAACTATATTGAGAAAGGTTCCTTCCATTCCCATCTTGCTGAGAGTTTTGATCAAGAATGGGTGTTGAACTTTATCAAATGTTTTCTCTGCATCTATTGATATGATCATGTGTTTTTTCTTGTTGTTGATGTTGTGTATTATGTTGATAGATTTATGGATGCTAAACCAGCCTTGCATTCCTGGGATGAAACCTATTTGATCGTAGTGGATGATCTTCTTAATGAGGCATTGAATCCTATTTGCCAGGATTTTGTTGAGGATCTTTACATCTGCATTCATCAGCGATATTGGTCTGCAATTTTCTTTTTTTGTTGCATCTCTGTCTGGTTTAGGTATCAAGGTGATGTTGGCTTCATAAAAGGTATTTGGAAGTATTTCCGTTTTTTCGATTTCATGAAAGAGTCTTGCTAGGATTGGTAGTAGTTCCTCTTGGAAAGTTTGAAAGAATTCATTAGTGAATCCATCTGGGCCTGGGCTTTTGTTTTTGGGCAGACATTTGATTACCATTTTAATTTCATCAATAGTGATGGGGGTGTTTAGATATGCCACATCCTCTTCCTTCAACTGTGGAAGATTATAAGACTCCAAGAATTTATCCATTTCTTCTAGGTTCTCATTTTTAGTGGCGTAGTGCTTTTCAAAGTAGTTTCTGATTACCCTTTGAATCTCTGCCATATCAGTAGTGATCTCTCCTTTTTCATTCCTGATACGAGTTATCACATTTCTCTCTCTTTCTTTGTTAGTTTTGCCAGTGGTCTATCAATCTTGTTTATTTTTTCAAAGAACCAACTTCTGCTTTCCTTGATCTTTCGGATTGTTTTTTGGGTTTCCACTTCATTGATTTCTGCTCTCAGTTTTGTTATTTCCTTCTGCCTCCCTATTTTTGGGTCCTGATACCATAAGGTATATAGAACAACGCGTCGGTAAAACACTCCATGATATTGAGATGAAAGGCATTTTCAAGGAGGAAACTGCACTTTCCAAACAAGTGGAAGCAGAGATCAACAGATGAGAATATATTAAGCTGAGAAGCTTCTGCACCTCAAAAATAAATAGTGCCCAGGATACAAGAGTAACCCACCGAGTAGGAGAAACTATTCACCCAACACCCATCAGATAAGGGGCTAATCTCCAAAATATACAAGGCACTGACAGAACTTTACAAGAAAAAAGCATCTAATCCCATCATAAAATGGGGAGAAGAAATGAACAGATGCTTTGATAGAAAAGAAATACAAATGGCCAAAAGGCACTTGAAAAAATGCTCCTTTTCACTAATCATCAGGGAGATGCAAATCAAAACAATGATGAGATACCATCTCAGACCCCAGAGATTGGCATACATCACAAAAATGAGAACAATCAATGCTGGGGGAGATGTGGCGAGAAAGGAACTCTTATCCACTGCTGGTGGGAATGCTGTTTAGTCCAACCTCTATGGAAAGCGATATGGAGATTCTTCCAAAATTTGGTAATTGAGCTCCCATTCGACCCAGGTATTCCACTCCTAGGGAATATACCCTAAGTACACAAGAATACAATACAAAAACCCTTTTCTCACACCTATATTTATTGCAGCACTATTCACAATAGCCAGGCTCTGAAAACAACCAAGATATCCTTCACCAGATGAATAGCTAAAGAACCTGTGGTTCATATACACAATGGAATATTATGCAGTCAACAGAAGAGATGAAGTCATGAAATTTCCCCATACATGGTTGTACATGGAATCTATCATGCTGAGCGAAATAAGTCAGAGGGAGAGAGAGTGATGCAGAATAGTCTCACTCATCTATGGATTTTAAAAGTCATTTTTGCAACAATCATCAGAGACAATGAGAGGAGGACTGGATCTTTCAGCTCACTTCATGAAGCTCACCACAGAGAACTACCATAATCAAGTGAATGAATGAGGAAACTGGAAAGCCTCTCTGGAGTACAGATGGAGGTGGGGTGGGATGGATGGAAATTTGGGACATTGGTGGTGGGAATGTTGCTCTGGTGAAAGGGTTGTTCTTTACATGACTGAAACCTAATCACAATCATATATGTAATCCAGATGTTTAAATAAAAAAAAGAAAAAATATTTGAAAAAAAAGAATAATAATGATAAACAAAAAGGGGGGGGCAAAAATTCAAACAAGCAAAAAATGGGAGGAGTCCTTTTAGAGACTATAATAGTTTAAGAAAGGAAAGGAAAAAGGGAAGGAAAACATAGATATAATACAAAAAAATCAACCCCCCCCAAAAAAACCCCCAAACCTGAAAAGCATCACAGCAATAAAGATAACAATCAAACACTAACCACTGTCCTGAAATAAAGAGGAATCAAAACACGGGGGGAGGCAAAGAAAAGAAAAAAAAAACAAGCAACAACAGTTACAAAAAATATAATTATTTTTCTGGCACATAAGTTCAACACAGCACACACCACCAGTGTAATATTTCCTACCCCTGAGAATCCCAATGCAAGGGCATTTCTCAGCTAGAGAAATATATACCAGAGTTGCTTCCCTGATAACATTTTTGCCAAGTGTGAGAGTTACAACAGTAGCTATCCTATTTTTTATATTGTGGTAGAATCTCAATTATTCCATTACTGTGATTATTTTACATTACTTCTCATTTTTCTTTTTCCATCTTATTCATTTTTTTCTTAAAGATCTAAAATATTCTGGTAGTTCTTAGTTGATCAGAAGTGCAAAATCTTGGAAACTAAGTAAGAACTGAAAGAACAGCTTTCAAGATATCTTTTTAACTGAAATCCAACTATAAGCATGTTTATAATCACGGTGCTTAAACAAGACACTATTAGAAGAAAAGAAATCAAAACTAAATCTTCAGTCCATTTTTATTCTTTTACTCTCTTCTTTTTCTTCTTTCTCGTCTTTTTTCTCTTCTTTATTCTATTCTTCCTCTTTCTCCTCCTCCTCTTCCTCTTGTTTTCTTCCTCCTCTTCATTTTTTCTTCCTCCTCTGCATCTCATCCTCTGGCTCACTGACCCTTTCCTCAGATAAATATGTTGTTTAGCTTTATTGTGTATCCTCTTGATCTTGTTCCAGTAAACACTGTTGGAGAAATTCAGGCAATCTTGACAATTACATCCCTTCCAATTAGGTCTTTCTTATTACTTTGCAATCCTTTTATTTACCGTTAACTAACTTTTTGAAGCATTTTCTTTAAAGGTTTTTCAAACTTATTTTTATTTCCTACAACCTTCAAAAATTATTGCTTTCTTCTGTATCAACAAAGCTTCCATTTTTTTCTTGATTGAGAAGGCAGAGTCCAATTAGTAGCATTCATAAATCCTCTCCTCTTTTACTTAGCATTCTTGGCAAACTTTTAGCAGATGATTCCAGCAAAGAAAAAATATGACATATTAAAAGCAAAATACACCCAGGTCAGAGATTATTAAAGAGACCTTGTACAAATACTAAAGACTGTGTACTAAACAAGGGTTGGTATCCCCAAGGCCATATGAAGAAGCAGATAGAGCAAAGGTCAGTTTTTGAAAGGAGGGTTTTTGAACATTGGGAGTTTTATTGATTTTAAAAAGTTGAGGGCATCTCAATCTGTCTTTTGCATCCTTGTTTATTACCAGGAAAATTTGGCATGCCAGTTTTGTTGCTATGAATCAGTGATATCATGTTGGGAGTTATCAAGACTGTCATAGGGAAGGTAGGAAAGCACTGTAATGTGAGGTTCAAATTTTTTGCATACATAAATTTGACCGGCCCTGAGAGAAAACATCCTGGCCCTGGACCTACATATTTGATTACATTGAATAGAGCAGGGATCCTCAAACTATAGCCCACAGGTCACATGTGGCTTGCTGAAGACGTTTACCAATCCTGCTGACCCACCAGGCCAACTGCTGCCTGTAATTTTTTTTTCACAGAAGGGCAGTCATCAGTGGAAGAAGGGACTGGGAATTATGGGAATCAATGCCCTGCCTTAAGGCATTGAGAGCATTCAAACATTGCAGCCGACTACAACCCAGTATTCAGGGAAATCATTTGTAAGGGCCACCCATACAGTGACTTCTGGGCAGTAAAGGTTGGAAAACAGGAGTAAGAGCATGGGAGACAGAGATGTAGCACAGAGGCAGCTTGAAGGAAGTTGGCAGCATTATTAAGAGGTGAGTCTCATGGTCACCATCATGCCTCATCCTCCAACAAACGTTGTGTTGCAAATCACTGAAGTAAGACTCTGTTATGAAAATAGTGGTATCTTGTGTTGCCTTCATTAGAACTCATGCACTAAACCACAGTCAGCTTCAGGGATTTTTGTCTGAGCTAAATGTTGACTATGAAGATGTTCTGTATCAGAAAGAAGTCCATTGGCTGAGTCAAGAGTCTTGAAACGTTTCTGAGTTACTTCCACAGATTACAACTTTTCTGCTTTCAAAAAAACAAAGAAGTATCATAGCTCAATGATGGTACCTTGCCTTTCTGACATATGTAGCAGAGATAATCAATAATTTCAATGTGTAACTTCAAGGAAAACTTCTGCCATCTCCCTACAACTCAACATCTGTTAGTGGAAAAACCTTTGGTTGCATTCCCCCCCCCCAAAAAAAAACATGTGTGGATTCACTGGAAATATTCCAAAAGGAGTTCCAAATTAAATTTAAAGAGCTTCATCTCCATGAACAGGATACAGCTTTTTTGTAACCCATTTTCTATTGACATTGAATACATGGGTACAATTTACCAAATGGAACTGGCTGAATTACAAAATTGTGACTCTTGAAAGATGCATTCAAGTCAAGCAGCCTTCTTAATTTATATGCATCTCTCCCTTCTGACACATATCCTCATCTCATGAGCAATGCACTCAAAATGGCAATCATCTTTGGCAGAACTTATGTCTGTGAATAGAATTTTTCTAGAATGAAACATATGAAGTATCCCACCAGATCAAGACTAATAGATGCACACTTGCATAATTTGTTATGACTAGCAGTGACAAATATGGAACCAGACATTGACCAGCTCATTAGCCAAAAGCAGGACCATAGTTCCCATTGAAATAGGGTAGGTTTGTTGATTTAATTTTCCTTCATTAAATATAGCATTTGTCCCCATTTTGTTGCTTCACTACAAAATAAGATATATGCAGTATGCATAAGAATTCATTCATAATTTAATATTCTTTGCTTTCTGTATCATATAAAACAAAACAATTTAGATCTCATAACAGTGACATATGGAACCTAGATATAAAAATGCATACACCTAAAATATGTTAACATCTTGTACAAAAGGCATGTTAAAAACATGCATAAAATATTCACATAACAGTAAAAAATAATTAAATAATGAGACCCAAACTTTAACAAGCAAATTTAAGAATAGGCTTGTTATGATGGCAATTTGGGGGTCAGTGGTGATGGTATGGGATGAATTCTGGAAATATTGGTGGAGGGAGGTTGACACTGGTGATAAGATTGGTGCTGAAATATTATATGTCTGAAACCCAACTATGAATAACTATAAATAATCATGATTTAAATAGAAATTTTAAAATATTCAATATAAAGACAATATTATAAGGTAACTGTATAAAAGTCTATAGCAACTGAGGAAGATGGAAGAGGCATGACATGGAACAGTATTACATGATTGGGCACTATGAGTGAAGACTGTTTATGAGTACAGTGACATGTTCTTTCAGGCATAGCAGAGAACAGTGAGGAATGAGGCAGGGAGTGGGGAAAGTTCTGAGAGCAGTTTGAAAGCTCATACAAGAAAGTGCAAAAATTGGAAGATTGTAGAGACAGAGATATGATTGAGAACGCTTATTCTGGGGCAGTTCAGATTAAGTTATTTACATTCATTAATTTTTGTGTAGCAGATATATGAAAGACTATTTATAGCTGAAGAAACTGTTAGAATCTGACTGGACTTCACCAAAGTCTTAATACCAAATAGTGACTTTTTGTAAAGACCCCATAGATTTTATTAATTATCAATAAGTTCAACAACAAAAATTAAGGGCAGAAAGCCTAACAGGGGGCTTCTTACTCAGTTTCTATTGAAGATTTTTTGTCACAGACATCATTTTGGCTTTTGGCAGCCATATTGAATGGATTAGAGGAGGGAGGCCGATGCTGATGGGAAAAGGTAGTAGAGACTTCAATAGAAATAGTAATTTCATGAATAAATGAAAGGAGAGATTAAAAAAATATAGTGAGGAGGTGAGTGTACTTTTACAACTGACAAAGTATAGGGGACTAAAAAAGGGTAAGAAGATTAATACAGTTTTGGTCTCTTTTTTTTTCTGCAGATAAGTTTCTACTCTCCTTGATTAAACAAATAAATGTTTCTTCACATGATTATTTTCCTACATGCTAAACTGGAATAATTATAAACTTTTCAAAAATGATATTATCTGCAAACATTGTCTCCACTCATGATAGCACTATTAATGTTCATTGAAGCTATTATAATAATCTTGTGTTTTATCTCTCATTTCCTTGGTAAAATTTATTAACTTATATTTTTAAATTGAAAAAGCATAATTATTACCTTTTCCCACTGAATGTTTTAATAATTCTAAGTGAAATAGGCCAAAAATATAGTATAGGATGAAATGTTACACTACAATTAAAAAACAATGCTAGATCACTATCCAATTTCATAAGTAGATGTATATATGAAAAAGAGAGTTGAAGAACTATAGAGTGCTTTAAAACCCATTTATTTATTTATTAAAATGGTGTTATTCATCAGATATATATGTTTATATATGCATTACACATACATTTAGAGTAATAGGTGCACATTTATTAGAAAATATGTTTTTGTGGCCGGAGAGGTCACAGTGGTAGGGCATTTGCCTTGCATGCAGCCAATCCAGGACAGATGGTGGTTCATATCCTAGCATCCTATATGGTCCCCCATGCCTGCCAGGAGCGATTTCTGAGCACAGAGCCAGGAATAAGCCATGAACACTCCTGGGTGTGACCCCAAAACCAAACATAAACATAGATATGTATATATAATTTTCTATTATTTTTGTTTCTTTTTCTTTATTTGGTGTGTGGGCAACTCTCAAACATTCCTAACAATTATCTGCTAATGGCTTGCAGTTAAATAATAAAATCCAAGAGTTTGTTGCTGCTTAAGTCTTGTGATCTTGGGTCTACACAAAACCTCAGCTATTATATTCTGAAATCTCTAGATTATAACAGCAATATGCAGAAGGGCTCTTGGTGACAGGGCTAAAACCCAGAACAAATGCTTTCAAGGCATGAGCTCTAACCCCTCTTCATCTTTATGGCCTGGCCCCCTCACTTTGTATTTATTTTATATGTTTTAAATAAATGTATTTATGTATTATTTATGTATTTGTTTTTGTTTGGGGGCACATCTTAAGTGCTCTGGTGGTATTCCTGGTTCCTGTGCTCAGTCATCACTCCTAGCTGTGCTCTGAGATCATTTGTGGTTCAAGGGTTGTAAAGGGGATTAGCAGTATATAAGAACAATCCCTTACCACTGAACTATTTTTCTAGTCTCCCCTTCTCCTCTTTGGATATACAATTAGGGGTTTTACAAAATCCTTTCTAGCAAGTTTTACATTAATTTTGTAATTAAATCTTAAAAAGATAATATAGGTTTTTGGCTTATAGCCAAAATAATTCAAATGTCAAATCTCAGTTATAGGAACTTTTTCTCCTAAACTCTCTATGCCAAAGATTCCCATTCTTTAGCAACTACATGGCTTGCATTTTTCCCTTTTGGCTAATTTCTTATGACACCTAGCACTTTTTTCTTCTGAGCCTGAACATTATCCTATATGACATCAGGTTTCTACAATAAGTTGGTTATAAGAAATTCAACTTTTCTGGGGCCGGGCGGTGGCGCTGGAGGTTAGGTGCCTGCCTTTCCTGCGCTAGCCTAGGACGGACCGCGGTTCGATCCCCAGGTTCCCATATGGTCCCCCGTGCCTGCCAGGAGCGACTTCTGAGCGCATAGACAGGAGTAACCCCTGAGCGTCACTAGGTGTGACCCAAAAACCAAAAAAAAAAAAAAAAAAAAGAATTTCAACTTTTCTAATTAAAATTATAACCCATTAAAATTGAATTCTTCAATGTTCCTGAGTATATTTTGCTCTTTTTTTGACTCAAGATCATTTGTTGTTTATTTTCTTTGTGTGTGCATGTTACTATTTTTATATTTAATTTAAAAAATAATTATAAATTGGGAAAGACATAAATATGATTTTTTAAGAATTACTTTTAGATTAAGAAAAGTCAAATGAGGAATATAAAGAAGGGCATTTGTGTCATACTTAATAGTGCTTAGAGAATATTCCTGATTCTGTAGTCAGGGATTATATCTGACTGTGGTCAGGGGAACATATGTGTTGCTAATTATCTCTCTCTGACAAAAAGTTAAATAAATTTTGAAAAAATATATTTACCAGTGATAGTTGCAATAACCTATTGCCTCATATATACTAGATCCTGCTGCCTTGATCAACTACTACATCTGAGCTTCTATCTTTGAAGATGAAAGCCATGTTTCCCCTTTAGTTCCCTCTAACACTTCAGTTGATTTTCTAAATTAAGCAATTGCATCCTTCTTTGAGTTTAGAGAAATATATCATTAGTTTTTAGAACAATTTTCTTCAAAGAAACAAGACATTATGTTAACTATTTTTGTCTTTCCTTAAATAAATGACTGTACTATGCTGGGCAGTTTTCTGTTCTACTTGGCTTAGTTATAGCCCAGAGTTTTAAATCATATGCTATTCAGCATGTCCTGCCAGACATGTGAATAAAGTTCATAATAAGTTGAGTTTAAGAAAGAAGATTCATTTCTTTCTTTTTTTGGGGGGGAGGAGCAATACATTGGTGATGCACAGGGGTTACTCCTGGCTATGCAATCAGGAATAGCTCCTGGCTTGAGGCACCATTTGGGATACTGGGGGAATGGGTCAAATTGTGGCCAGTCCTATGTCAGCTATATGCAAGGCAAATGCTCAACCTCTGCACCACTACTATCATTTCTTAATATATATCAACTAATGCAAGATTCTGTTTGAACTCTGACCAAATCAAGTAGGTAGCCTGATTATTCTAGATCCTCTATTAATATTTCTTAGTAAAAATTATTTGTAGTATCCTGCTATTATTCAGTATTATATCTAGAAATTCAGTTTAGCAATCCCAATAACTGAATGTGTGACAATTTTCAACCTTAAAAGAATTATACTATTTAAAAATTAGCTATATCATTTTAATGAAAAGTTATATTAAAATTGCATTCATTTTGAATGTGAGTCAGTGTTTAGATTTTAAAAACAAATTCACTTTTTACAGAACTACTAGCACTTAAGAACTTTCTGTGATCATTTAAATATCTAAATATTCATCTATTCTTGTTATTAACAGGTATTTATTGTTTTTTTTCTAAAATCACAAGATGAATTATAAAAAAAAATACAGGTTTGCTCTCTCCCACCCTAGTTGAGATCTTGAGATAAATATGTTTTTTTTTAATTTTTATATATTATCCCAGTTTTTCAAAGGTGGTCAAAGGAAACACTATGATTTACTGCTGATAGTAACATTCTACATTCTTAGAATTCACCATTAATAACTACAATTGACTCCATTAATACCAAACATTCAGGATTTGTAGAGAGATAAAGAAGTAATAATGCACTTCCCTTGCATACAGTTACTTGATTTCTATCTTTGGCACCAAGTGAGCTTTCCAATCCTCAACAATTTCTGAGCTTACATTCAGGGATAAGCTTTGAACACATCTGCATGTGGCCAAATAATAATTAAAATAAAAATAAATTTAAAATGTTCTTTTCTGATGAGTGGGAGATAAAAATCTAGTAACAAAAGTCACATTGTTTCTACTTCTGCTATAGAAAAAAATACCTTATTTTTCATCCTAAACAGATAAGTCAAAAGAAAAAGAATGTCCTCTGCACTGTAGGTCAGAAAATTCTTGGAATCCTAGCCTATTTACAACAATAGTAGGTTTGCTGCCTTGCATCAGTTCATGTCAGTGGATTATAATGAGAACTTACTTCACCACAGATAAGATGCCCAAGTAATGCTCATGAATACTCATAGAAAAGTGAAGCATAAAAATCAATTTTAGATTTTCTTTTTTTCTTTATAAATATAGAAAATATTTTTAAAATAAAAAAAATATTTTTTTGTTTTTCAGACCACACCCATTTGATGCTCAGGGGTTACTCCTGGCTAAGTGCTCAGAAATTGCCCCTGGCTTGGGGGGACCATATGGGACACCAGAGGATTGAACCACGGTTCTTCCTTGTCTAGCGCTTGCAAGGCTGACACCTTACCTCTAGCGCCACCTCACCAGCCCCAGAAAATATTTTATAGTAATAAAATTAAAAAAATATTTTTATTTTTAAAATCTGTTTTTATTAGTATATCTTAAAATTAAATTAGGGTTTTATTTCTATCAATGAAATAGTCTTTTATTTCTATACTTGCAGAATTCTGATTGCTTTTTGTAATCACCTTCCCACCACTTTCTTCTGCATTCTACTATTTCTTTTACTTATCTCTGTCTTATGACCATCACAATTTTATTTTATAAATAGATGCATAATAATGCTCTTGGAATGACTCACCCTTCCATAATTTATCTCGTAACTTATTTTATTTGTCTTAGGCTACTTTACTTATTGTTTAGTGGCCTTGGAATGACTTAAAAAATTACAGCTTTGGAGACAGAGCGATAGCACAGTGGTAGGGTGTTTGCCTTGCATGCAGCTAACCTAGGATGGACCTGCGTTCAACCCCTGGCATCCCATATAGTCCCCCCAAGCCAAGAGTGATTTCTGAGTGCATAGCCCTGAGCACCACCGGGTTTGGCCCAGCTGCCCCCCCCCCAATTATAGTTTCTCCAAGAAATAACAGAAGTTCTCAGAAAAGCAAACAAACTAAAAAAAGTTTTTTCAGTACGATGACCCTATACAAATGGGAATTCTCTTAGAAATATGTTAGAGACTATTTTGAAAGGGTTTCTAGATGAGATTTTCAACTAGATTTTTCAACATTTTTCTTTATTCCTTACTGAGTGACTCAGAAACAGACTATTTTCAACATGCATAATTACCATGTTATCTGTAGCAATTTGAAGTTAAAAAAATTTCTGGCTTTCAAAATGCTATCTTTGAGTGGCTTTTCCTACTGTGTGTCTAACAAAGAAAATTCTTCTCATTTATTTCCCCTAGTCCTTGGAATTTTAATTTAAGATTCTACTTGGGCCATGAGATTCAACATTTTTATTATCCAGATTTAAGGCAATTTTCCAGGGAAGCTGGCAGTTGAGCTATGTGTGATCAAATAATGAACCATTGACCAACATAATTGAACATGGAAAAATAAATGTTGGGGACCAGTTATATTCCTGTGAAGTCAATATTGAATTGTCTTTCCTTTAGATAAGTTAAAGGAGAGGAGTCTAAGTGCCATTTGGTTAAGTTTTGGTTAATTAATAATTCAGCAGCTCTGGTGAAGTAACTAACAAACAGGCTCTCTAAAAAAGGCTAAATTGTCGTTCAATCATATAATTCCTTCTCTACTGAGCAAAATAAAAAGAAAAGCTGACCTTTTTCAATTCAAGTATTAAACTAGTGTTTAAGTCTAATTAATTAATTAAACATTAACGAATGTTTAATGTACAAGTACCCTAATTACTCTGTAATCAGAATTTTAGCTTAGAATATTGAGTATCTTTGTAGAAACATTTATAAAGGAAAGGTTGTGTTTTTTAAACTTTGGAGGGTTGAGTTTTAGGACCACACCCAATGTTGCTTAGGGCTTATACCTAATTTTGTGATCAGGAATCACTCCTGCTGGTACTCAGGGAGGCCATATGTAATACAGGTGACCTTATCAAGATTAACTGTGCAAGGCAAGTACCTAACTCCTGTACTATCATTCCATTTTAGATGGTAGGGCTATGGACAACTGCTTCGTTATAACTTGGAAATAGTTTCTGACAAATGAACAAAACTCAGTTAGGATAACAAACAAAAAAAGAAAAACAATGTTTGAATTCAAGTTTTTTTTTTTATGATGCACAGAGACTTAAGTTTATTCCTTTAAGAATTTGCAGTCCAGGAACTACAGAGAAATGTGGAGGTTAAAATGATTGCCTTGCAGTACTCAGAATCAGTTTATCTTCACATTGCATGTTATATCCCAGAAGTCATCCTTGAGCACAGATTTGGGAAGAAGTCCTGAGGACCACTGGGTGTGACAAAACAACAACAACAAAAATAGAAAACAAGAATTTGAAGTCCGTAAGTAATCAGGTGTCTATGAAGAAAATGCCAGCAATCCATGCAAAGTGCGTTCAATTTTGGAGCATCTTAAGGATAAAATTCCAAATTTATTATTAAAGTTCTTATACAAGTTTTTATGTATATGCAGCTGAAGATTTAGATCAATGGTCTAAAGCAAGTGTTTTGCAGACAGGAGACAAAGGTTCAATGCTTGCCTCTACATAGACCCAGAGCACCACAAGAAGCAACCCCCAAATACTAGTCCTCAGTTTTGCTTGTAATACCGCTCCAAAAAAATAAAAACAAACAAACAAAAAAACAACAAAGGTATAGGAACAATATCCTCCATTCTTCAGTCCTTTGTCAGTCTGTGGTTCTAGGAACTGAACCCAGAGTCTTATACAATCAAGGCAGACAGCCTACATCTAAATTAAAACCATGACCCCTTTAATCTTTTCTGTTTCCCGAGTCTATTATTAGCACTTATTTGTATACATTTATATAAATGTTCTCTGCCTAAATAGACATAAAGCTAATGCAGCAAATCCTTGTAGCTATCATAATGCATATTAAATTATATGTTAAAAATTTCAATAGTCCAACCTTCATATAAAGCGATATGAATATTCCTCCAAAAAATGGAACTTGAGCTCCCATACAATCCAGCTATACCACTCCTAGGTATATATCCTAGAAACACAAAAATACAATACAAAAATCCCTTCCTCACACCTATATTCATTACAGTGCTATTTACAATAGCCAAACTCTGGAGACAACCAAGATGTCCTTCAACAGATGAATGGCTAAAGAAATTGTGACACATATACACAATGGAATATTATGCAGCCATCAGGAGAGATTAAATCATGAAATTTTCCTATATATGGATGTACATGGAATCTATTATGCTAAGTGAAATAAGTCAGAGAGAACAAGATAGATGCAGAATACTCTCACTCATCTATGGGTTTTAAGAAAAATAAAAGACTTTCTTACAATACTTTTCAGAGATAAAAGAGAGGAGGGCTGAAAGTTCCAGCTCACTACATGAAACTCACCACAAAGAATGATGAGTGCAGTTAGAGAAATAACTACATTGAGAACTATCGTAACAATGTGAATGAATGACAGAAGTAGAAAGCCTGTCTAGAGTACAGTAGGGGGTGGGGTGGGGAGGATGGAGATTTGAGACATAGGTGATGGCAATGTTGCACTGGTGTTCTTTACATGACTGAAACCCAACCACAATCATGGTCATAATCAAGGTGTTTAAATAAAGATATTAATTTTAAAAAAGAAATAATAAACACATGATAAGGACCCAAGTTTTGCTATATTTGAAGCAGTAAGACATATTGAGCACACTTATTTTTGAAAACTTTAACTCTTTTAACAACAAAGAACATTTTTTATACTTGGATTTCAAAATTTTGCTCAAAGTATTTTTTGCTGAAGTAAATAAATAATGCAACAGCTGGATGTTTACCAATATATCTATTTACCTATGGTCATTAATACAGCTGCTGATGGCATCAGTTACTGTTTAAAAAAAGTTGCAAGGCACTTATAAAATAATGATATACATGATTTTCCTTAAAGTATTTAAAAAACCTTTAGTCCATTGACTAAAGGATAAATTCTGTGATAAATCTTACTAGATAATATACATTAGTGGGCATTGTAAAGGGACTTCATTCCCATGTGCTTCTAATTTGCAATTTTATAAATCTTATTTAGAATAATCATTATAATTGATATTTCTTCATAAGAAAATTAATTTTATTCTATTGATTTTTTTACTTGTTAAATAGATTTGTTTTTTTTAATACTCTACTGTATTCTGGTCCCTTAACTCTGTGTTCAGGGTTCATGCCTGGTGATTCTCAAGGAATCATATTGTAATGCCAATGATCAAACCTGGGTCAACTGTATGAAATCAAAGTGTCATGCCTGCTATACTACATCTCTGGATTCCAAGTCAATTTTTATAATGTGACCAGAAATCATTTAGAAAAAATTAATTCTAGAAATAATCATATTTTTGTGGGGTTTTTTTGAGTTCCATATGGTGGTACTTAGGGGATATTTGTTACTCTTCACTCAGGAACTATTCCTGGGGATTGTGTGAGTCATTATATGGGATGCTGGATATGGAACTCAGCTGCATGCAAGACAAATGCCCTACCACTTGTACTGTCATTCCAGTCCCAACTAGAGGAAGATTTTGTTCAATTTAAGGATAAATTTGACCCATTATAGAATAGATAAAAACATATCCCACCATGCTTATCAAAGTATAGGGATCTAAACATTCTGAGTTGAATTTCAGAAAAAATTCAGCACTCTTTTTTAAAGTATCTTTTCTTTTTTTTTTCTCTTTTTATTTAAATAACTTGATTACATACATAATTGTGTTTGGGTTTCAGTCATGTAAAGAACGTCACACATCACCAGTACAACATTCCATCACCAATGTTCCAAATCTCCCTCCTCCCCACCCAACCCCCGTATGTACTATTTTACAGTTTCCTTCCTTTCCTACTATTTTTTTCTGCACACTTAAATATAAGTCAACCTAACATGTCAGAACTTTTATATGTGTAGATTTGCCATATTTGCTCTGTCTTATAATTATCCTCTCATTAACTCCCTTTTTGTCTTTTCTCTTTTGTTGTTGTCAGTCTTTGTGATGCTGCTTAAGATTTATCCAAGAAATAAAGCCAAAGAAAACCTATAAACTAAATTTACAAAGAAAATCATAGAACACTTTATTTATTCTAGTCTCTCTTCCCCTAGACTATTAAATCAGGGCAAAGGTTGAAGGGTCAATTCAAGGTTAAACTGTAGAAGAGATGAAAGCACTTAACATGAGCTTGCTTTAATATTCAGTTACCTTAATAGCATCATATAATGCTTTAACCATTTTCTTGTGACTATTTAAATCACACCTGACCATGTTTCACTTCCTATTGCAAATCACACACATATTTGTGGTTTCTATTTTGTCCATTCCTATTCAGCACCTCCTATATCAAAGGTTTACGAAGTCAGTGTGGCAAGCTATAACAATTCTGCCAAATAAAACCACAGTTTAGAGAGTGGTTTAGGTTAAATGGAGATTCATCAGCATCTATAGGAATTCGTTTTCATCTATCTCTGTTCTTATGATGACTATTTTATTATGGAGAGATGACCAAGAAATGATGTTGATAGGGGGAAAAGAGGTTCTTGTTTCAATTTCTTTTTTTGAGGGGCATTGTTTTTTCTATATCTGGTGGGTTGTTTGGAGCTAATCCATACCCTGTGCTTCAGGCTTATTTCAGGTGGAGTCTCCTGAAGTAGTGGCCTTGTGAGGCTAAAGTTGAATTTGGGTTAACTAGTCACTTTTAAGTCAAATGCCTTAACTTCTGTGTTATCTCCTCAGTACCATTTTTAATTTCAAACATATAAATAATTTTAGAAAGAACTTTTTGATTATTAAGATAAAAATAAACAACTGGAAAAAAGAGATGATCATAAATCAGATGGCATCAACTTATTTTGAAAACTGAAGTGTACATTCATTTTTCTTTACCAAACATGTTTTTGTTTGCCGTGACTAAAACAGGTGATTTAGTCTTTTGTCATTCTGGAAGAGAACAGGATGATTGGATCCCTAGAGTTTGAAATCAAGGATCTTTACTTAATTAGAAAAACATTTTGTAAAAATTAAATTAAGTAACTCATAGATGAACCGGTGTGTTTACCCAAGTATTGTCACTCACGTGGCTGAAATGTATTGCAGTTAATTTTATTTCTTTCTTACTCCTAGGCTACTTTTAGGGATAACAAAATAAGTGATTGGCATAATAAAGAAAGAGAAAACTATGAGACAACTTTTTATTTGTTTGTTAATTGGGGCTACATTTGGCTATGTGCTCAAAACTCACTGTTTGCTCTATACTCATGGATCACTCCTGTTGGGTGGGCTAGGGTGGCATTATGTGGTGCCAGGAACAAACCTTGGTCAGCAGTGTTACAGCAAGAGCCTGACCTCCTGTGTTACCACTGCTGCCCCAACTATTAGACTTCTGATTTTGGCAAAGGCAGACGAAATTATTAACTACTAAGTTCAAAATAGTTATCAGTCATTCTCTTTACAAGTCCTGCTTTATTGTGGTGGAACCCTATTTTAGTAACATCATCTAGGATTTTGAAAAGCTGAGTTGAGAATGGGTGTCCATGCATTTTTTTGATTATAGCTATTCCTTCAGCTATGATATTAGTAAAAACTTCAGTGCTCTCACATAGATTAGATTTGTGTCCCCTGAACAAATTGGACAGAATTAAAATTCATCTCTGTCACTAAAATTTGGGCAAGTGTATTTATTGACTTACCTAAATTTCTGTCATATTTTTTAAAAAATGAGAAATCTAATTCTACCTTTCATGTTAGATCACAGTTGGTTCAGTGTATGGAGTGAAGATCTAAAACTATGTGAGTATTTCATGTAGGAAAGAGAGGTAGTAGTTACCAATTGACTCAGGAACCTTAATTTAGTATTTTTGTTAAATGAATCAATAAATAAGGAAAAATAAGTATAGATATCAAAATAGCACCTATATGAATTAAAGGCCTGGCTAGAAGGCATCTTTGAAAACCAAATAAGCTGTCATAGAATTGTACACTAAGGCAAAACTATCCATGGAATAACAGATTGTGCTCAGTGCAGTCCCAACATCCCAGTCAGAGAGGCTCATACTTTCTCTTTGCAGTTTATGGTCTTGAGAAAGAAGATAGTACTGACATATACAGGTTTTTGTGTGTGTGTGTGTGTGTGTGTGTGTGTGTTTGCCAAATTTACAATGTAAAAATTGACTTCTTTACCAAAGCTGGAGTATGATCAATTTTTATTTCTACTCAATGTTAATACACCTATTTGGTCCTTGATAACCTCCATTATTTCCCCCTCAGTTTGTGAGGCAGAACAAGAAGGTTCAAGTTATGTGGTTCTGTATGGAGGGGGAAAAAAAGAAAGAGAAATAAGGGATGGTAAAAATCAAGCAAGAAAGGAATGGAAGGAGTCCTTCTAGACTCTAGAGGCTATAAATATCAATTTATGAGAAGAAAATGAAAAAGTAAGAAAAACATAAAAAACATACAAAAAAATCAAACACAAGAACTGAAAAGCACCACAGCAATAAAGACAACAACTAATATTTTTGAATACTATTTTCCTTAGAACCAGAGTGCTACAGTTATGGCACAAAAGTTTGTATCCACAGAAAATAAAGTACAATCATATTTTTCCATCACCAATTTTCAATATAGTCTTCTGGATTTCACTGAAATTCAGAAGATTTGACAGAGGGAAGATTTGAAATATCTGCCAAACATAATTATAGGGCTGTATCCATTCTCCCAGTAATAAGATTGGAGTCATGGTTATTTTTGAAACATGTCTGCACTAATATATAGTGTTGGAATTTTTCAAATATCTCAAGGGACTTGCTTTTTATGAACATGGACAAAAATTTTGTGCTTTACTTTTTTTAACTCATGAGGACAAAGTTACTGATTGTGTAAATCAAAGATATGAGATTCTGATTATGATCTAAAAGCACTCCTGATGCATTAGAAAATATTATTTACCTACTGCCATTGATTTCTCCAGTTCATCTCATTATCTCTGGAAAATAATGCTATCTAAGTCATCAATTTTTCTCTTCTTTATAAAACTAAGAATTATTTTGTGATGTTTATTAATATTTTATTGACATCATGATGTTCTCATGTTCTAACACTGTTATTTTCCAAGTTAAACTTGGGCATTTATTTTGTGACATTTAGATTATTGGATATTTCACATTATTAATGAATTTTTTTCTATAATAACATGTACCAAAAAGACAATATTGGAGTAGACTACATCTTTGGAACATAGTTTTAGAGCTGATTCATCCCAGAATTTCTGGGATTTTCCTTCTCTTGCCTATTTTTAATGTTGTGTTTGTAAAAGTTATGGACAGAATTGACTAGAGCTTGCCTTTCTAGTGGAAAACAGCTAATACATTAATAAAAATAATTTGCATATGCTATTTTTAAATACTAATGAGAACCTAAGAACTATATATTTTCTAGTCATGAAAGCAATTTTAGATTAGCAAGAATATTTCATGTGCCTGTTCTTTACAAATACTTTACATATAGATTAAAAAATTTTAAACACATAGAGTGGTGAGTGCAGTTAGAGAAATAACTACACTGAGGACTATTATAACAATGTGAATAAATGAGGGAAGTAGAAAGTTTGTCTAGAGTACAGGTGGGGGTGGGGTGGGGAGGTGGGAGATTTGGGACATTGGTGGTGGGAATGTTGCATCATTGAAGGAGGATGTTCTTTACATGACTGAAATCCAAATACAATCATATTTGTAATCAAGGTGTTTAAATAAAGATATTAATAAAAATGCATAATGCTAAAAAAGTTTGAAGCACTGTAAACTTTCTATCTAGTGAAAAAATTATTAATATATATTTTTATTGGCTAGAAATTTTGTCTCTCTTTCGATTTCCACCCCTTCTGGTGAATTTAGAATTGGCTTACTAAATAAATAATGAGTTCTTCTTGGCACTCAGAGAGATACCATCAGGTGCAGACTGACTCCTTGACTTTCTCCTAACTATTTTGTTTACTAATTTTTCTCACTACCCTGCTTCTTCAGACCTGTCTGCCTGGGAGTAGAAATAAGTTTGTGGGGTAACCTTGCAACTTGGACCACTGTCTTTCATCTACCAAAGGTACTCGGTACAAGTGCTTCCGCCCCTCAACCTGCAGCACCTGATGGTGTCACTGATGATGTAGAAGTCAACGAGAAATTTCCATTTGAGGTGGTTCAACAGCATGGAGATGAGTAAATTCCCCAAACCAGATTCCAGCCCAAGAACTGCAGGCCTTTCTGGACTAGAAGACATAAGCAGTCTAACACAGAACAAGAAGATGTAGAGGATGGAGGATACAAGCCCAACCAAAGAAGCCTAACTGAGGAAAAGCTGCTTTCAGAATTTCCTGAAACTTTCTTCTAGATTAATTTCTCAATTCTATTTTCATTGGTCACTATATTGCTGATTAAATTGTGTGTTATTTCTGTATAGATTTTAATAGTTACTGTTTTTTTCTATGCCCCACTACAAATAGAAAATTTTGTATTCAACTTCTGAGGTTTAATAATAGTTTTCTCAGTTTGGGGAAAATGCATAATGTTGTTTGATTTTTAATGGTCCTTAGTTGTCCAATTGGGAATGTTTCCCAATTGCTAGAATGCTTGATTGTGTATTTTAAGCAGTAACTTATTCTCATATTATGTCTGCTAAAATGTTCTAATGTCAGGAGCCAGAGAAATAGTACAGTGGTAAAGCGTTAAGCCTTGCATGCAACCCATCCAGGCCAAATGGTGACTCGAAACTCGGCATCCCATATGGTCCCCCGCGCCTTCCAGGAGCAATTTCTGAGTGCAGAGTGGGTGTGACCCAAAGAAAATCAACCAAACAAAATGTTTGATTTAATATCATTGTTCAAAGAAGTCAATGAAAAAGAAACTTGGATACCATAGACTCTTATTACAGTGTTCATTATAAGAATGTTTTAACAAATTTATATTCAAACTGTACAGATACCTATAGAAATGCTCTCGTAACTTTGTCTAGAGAAAAAAAATTGTAAAAAAGAAATTGAATATTCTAGACACATATTATAGTGCATAGTGTAAGAAGGGAGATGGAGGGCATTGTTGGTGAGAAGGTTGCAGTGATGAAGGGAGTGTTCTTTTTCATAAGTGAAATCCAACTACAAACATGTTTGTAATCATGGTGCTTAATTAAAGATATTTTTTGTGCTCACTTCGGCAGCACATATACTAAAACTGGAACGATACAGAGAAGATTAGCATGGCCCCTGCGCAAGGATGACACGCAAATTCGTGAAGTGTTCCATATTTTTAAAACCTACTTTTAAAATTTTCAAATTAAAAAAAAAAGATATTATTTTTTTTGGCCACACCCGTTTGATGCTCAGGGGTTACTCTTGGCTAAGTGCTCAGAAATCGCCCCTGGCTTGGGGGGACCATATGGAACCACAGGGGATCCAACCGCGGTCCTTCCTTGGCTAGCGCTTACAAGGCAGACACCTTACCTCTAGCGCCACCTCTCCAGCCTCTAAAGATATTTTTTAAAAAGATTTTCCTAATTAAATATATCTCTAGAAATGTTCTAATGTTTATGTTTAGAGAAGTCTATGAACAAATTTTGTGATATGTGTAAGACAAAGATTTTTGAAAAAGCTGATTGAGAATGTTACATTCACAATCTAACCTTTGACACTTTTATAGACAACTTTCACTGTGCCTATCTTAAAATAACAACCACTTTTATAAGTTTTGATCTGAGCTTCCTCTGAGGGAGAACAGTAGAACAAAAATACTGTAGCTTTTCTCATCTATTTGTTTTATTCTAAACAGAAACAAAGCCCATCTGCATAGATACTTTTGTATACTTTGTGTCTCTTGATCTTCCTCCCTTCTGGTGAATTGGGAATTTTTTTTAAAAAGAAAGAGTGATTTCTTCTTGGTCCTCAGAGAGAGATACCACAAGGCACAGATGGTTTACTTGACTCTCTCCTGACTGGTTTGATTTATTAATTTTCACCACTACCCTTCTTCTTCAGATCTGTCCGCCTGGGGGTGAAATACATGTGTGTGTGATCTCAAAACTTGTGGATTTTATTTTACGTTTTATTTATATAAAGCTCATTGTTTTTCAAAATTTGAATACAACGTTGTAAAAATGGCAAGTTTGAGAATTTAGGGACTATTGAGTATAAAGTCACTCTAGAAACAAAAGATGATTCTTTGTTTTTCATTGATTTAACTAGTAAATCAAAGAAAATAATTTAGAGAACTCTAAAATCACTAGGACTAAGGAAAGTTAGAATTAAAAAAAATTTTTTTTTTGGATTTTGAGTCACAGTGCTCAGGGGTCACACCTGACCCTACGCTCAGAAATTGCCCCTGGCAGGCTCGGGGAACCATATGGAATGCTGGGATCCGAACCACCATCCTTCTACATACAAGGCAAATGCTCTACTTCCATGATAAAGAAATTTTATTTTTGAGTGGAAGAAATAGAACAGCAGGTAAAGCATTTTTCTTGCATATCAGGTCATTAATATACCATATTTTCCAGTGTATAAGATGACTTTTTAACCCATGAAAAACATCTTAAAAGTTGGGGGTCGCCTTATAAACCGGTCTATGGTATGCTGAGACTTACTTCAGCTTCAGGGACAAGTGATCCGCCCCTTCTTACCATAACATCCCATCCAGCTGTCAGGGGTCATCACTCAATTTCCTGCTTGTCCTGATTAATCATTCAGGGCACACAGAGGAGCTGTTACCTAGTGCTGCATCCCATCCAGCCGCCGGGTGTCATGCTGGTATTCTTCTTTCTGGTGCTCGGTCTTCTGCTTGTCCTGATTCATCTTTCAGGGCACACAGAGTTACTGAATACTGCATCTCATCCAGCTGCCTAGTATGTGGCTTTCTGGTACTCAGTTCTCTGTTCAGCTTTTACGAGACATGAGTCTCCCTCTAGATGTTCTATTAATCACTGCACCCCAGCTAGCTGCTCTTGGAGGAATCCCCTCTCCCTGCTCTCAGTGTAGATCACAATTAAAAAATCACAGTCAATTGTAAAATATAAAATGTAATGACAAATGTAAAATGATTGTTGGCACTCCAAAGTCTAGCTTTATTAAATATATACTGTTAACCTTTGAGGGTTCCACTCGATTTCTCTTACGTTTTTTAATTTCCATTTGGTGTGCTTTAAAGGAGAGGTAGTCTTATACGGCCAATATAGCCCAAATCCTATAATTTAACAAGAAAATTAGGAGGGCATCTTATATGCCCATTCATCTTCTGTGCCAGGAAATATAGTACTTTCTTTTTATTAACAGATTTGCTCATTATTATGCAAGGAAAGTGCAAAGCAAATCAAATATCTAATTTTCCTTGAGAAGAGAATAAATTCAGAGCCTAACTTACTAGTGAATTCTTAATATTTTTCCATTGTTATATGCTTAATGAAAAGTCCAAAACAGTCTCCTGTATGCACAACCACACTGGAGGCAGCTCCCTATATCTTAGCAGTTACCTTAGCTTTTCAAGGGTCAGTTGGCAGGATATAGTTTTGTTTCTTGATTTGGTGGGGGGAGGAATTAGGGCCACACCCGGTGATGCTCAGGGGTTACTCCTGGGTATGTGCTCAGAAATCTCTCCTGACTTAGGGGACCATATGGGATGCCAGGGTATCAAATTGCGTTCCATCCCAGGTTAATACATGCAAGGCAAATGTCCTACATCTTGCACCATGGCTCTGGCCCCTGCTTCTTAATTTTTTATTAATTTACTGTGAAATACATAATTAAAAAGTTTTTGATAGTTGAGTTTTAGTCATACAATATCCCAAGACCCATCCTTTTTTCAGTGTTCATTTCCTACCACAAATTTCCCCTTTCCCTCCTATTTGTCTCCTCTGCCTTCCATGTAAGGTCTGGAATTATGGCTTTGATTCAAATCTCAGCTGGACTACTTCCCAGTTGTAAGAATTTGTATAACTCCTAATATTTTAAACTCTTTAGACTGCAGATTACTTATTCAGAAAATGGGCATAGTAATGGCACTTACTTATGTGCTTATCAAGAAAATGATATGAATTAATCCATGTAAGGCATGAGCCCAATTCAGTAAATCCTCAACCAATTGACCAATAGTTGCAATTGTTATTTTAAATAAGACATGAAAAAAGAACAAATGGAAATGTAGGTTAGAGAGATTAATATGTGCATGTCATATCAGTATAGTACAGTTTCAGCTATAAAATGCAATTGCTTTAATAAGTATCAAATATGGTGCAAGAATTTAGCAGAAATAAAATTTTGCCACTTTCACTGAGCTAAGTTTTGTGTTGAGGTTCCTGAAAGAGCACATTTTACTCCCAAAATTCTCTTACTTTTTCAATGTAGCATTCATGATAGTGACAAAATGAAGCCTATTATAAAAATATAAAGCTAAAGGAATACCTTTCTTCAATTTTACCATCCTGCTTGTCCATTTCTTTAGCTCAGGTGTAAATTTGGTTTAGAGCTTGAGAAAAGTGCTGTGATTTTGTTGTTATATTTGCCCAATTTGAAATATCCCTATGAAAGAGTGATGTTTCAAAGACATTTAGCCTGTATTGCTTCTGATTCCTCCAGTTTTACATCTATAACTACACACTCAAAATCTCCCAAATCATAGCATTTTTAAAGACTGAATTCTATTCAAACTCTGAATAATCTGTGACTCTCAGCCAAGTTACACCAGCTGCACTGGCGTGGTTCCTGCATCTGGGCTCTAAGGCGGGTAACAAAAAAATAAATAAATAAAATCTCCATGAAACAGTATTTTAAGAATTTTGGCAACATGCAGGACAAGGGAATTAAAAATAATTCTTTTCTGAAAACAGAATTGGTGGAAAACAGTTTTATTTGCTCACACGCAGTTCACCAAGCAATCAATGGCGAGGCAGTAGAATTCAAATACTTGTTCCCTGAGTTCTGCCCAAAGTCTTCAGTCCAGTGGGCTTAGCCACTCTGACCCAGGACTCAAAAGCAGTAGTGGATTGAATAATGAGACAAAGTTGATACAACCCTTTATCACAACTACTTTTTGAAGCAATGGATAACATCTATCAACAGTAAGTATCTTCCGCAAATCTACAACTGCTTTTATCCCTGATTTTCTTGTTCCTATCTTTAAATCATTCAATATGACTGATGGATATTTTCTTTTGGTTCTCTAAGGTGGGTTTCTTCTTATATTGCTTTTTTCTATTTTATAAAAAATGTCAAAGGAGAAATAGTTTAACAGAGGCATCTTCTTTCAGGCATAGAATTGAGTCTAGATGTATACTAAGAAATACAGTATTTTTATGACTGCTATAATATTATTGGTGAGAGGAATGTGAAAGAGTATGAGAAATGCCTCAAGTAATTTAACATTTTGTGTTATATAGGATAGGTAAGCATAAATATTCCTAAATAAATTTAAATATGTTTTATTAATTTGGAGGGCAAAATAGTTTATATTGAGCTAATTGAGGATGATGTGAGAAGAAATATATGTTCAAGATAGAATATGGGCTTCTCCTGAGTGGAAAAAGCAAACAAAGAGACATAGTACAATCAAGTGAGACATGTATTCAAGGGAAAACAGGTTTGAAAAGCAAGTCCAGCGTTTTATTATAATGAGTTGTATCTATTTCAAGAACAAACACAACAGACCCTGACCTTGTCATCCAGAAGATTCTAATCTAACAGATATCAAATGAAAGAAAACAGGCATACAGGATTCCATAGTGAAGCACTATTCAGTGTGTTCAAGACATTTAGAAATTGTTGAATAAAAAATTTTCAATGGCAGGTTGAAAATCATCTGTGGAAATAACTATCTGAATATTAATTGGATAGAAAATGTTCCTGGGAGAATGTGCAGAGGGTGATTTCGTCTTGGCTCAGAAGAACACATACCATAAGTGGCCTGTGACAGGAAGACTGGAGTTATTTTCCAGCAGATGAAAGTGCTGGAACCTTCCCTGGGATGAACACAGTGACTATTGGATAAAGATGTGCTTTTTTGGTGAAAATGGATGCTTCATGAGGCTTCTGTGTAAACAGCCCAGTGGTGCACTGAAAAGAAATAAAAGGAGCTCAGAAGTATTTTTTACAAGGTGTTTTATAAGTGCTATGCATTTGGGTTATGTAACTGTGGTGAAACAAGAAACCATAAATCTGGAATCCAATCTTAGTTTCAGGTGACATTGCTTAAATGAAATTTTATTACGATCATAACAAAGATACTCAAATATGAACATTCCCCCTTTGCTTACTCTCAAGATTAAAGGGAAATGCAGAGCACGAAAATCCCATAATTCTGAGCTCTGATGATTTAACAAATTCCTGAGCACACTAGGCTACTTTGACTAAAGAACATCTAGTGTCCAACCAGGAAAAGAAAGAAAGGCAAAGGAAGCTACAATTCTGATACCATTTTGTTTCCTCAGTTAACAAATATCTTTTCTATCCCTTTCTGACAGCCTTGGTGACCTGATATCAAAGAGCTATATTCTAGTCTGAAATGCATACATAACATCTCAGACAAAAGGAATGTATTAATGCTATCTGTAGATATGAAGGAAACCTATTACTAGAACAATACTTCACTTCATTCATTTACGTCTTCATTTGTTCATTTACACATGTTAATACTCAAGCCTGGCATTTCTCTTTGAAATCCGCCCCATCTCAAAATATTGCAGGGTTATCTAGTCCGGTCAGGAATTATTTTTCTCTGTTTCAAGTCATAAAGAGGAACTTGGAAGAGATTTTTCTAATCCTCTCTCTTTCATGAATGTTTTTCTGTCCAGCGAACCACATTTGTGTGTGTGTGTGTGTGTGTGTGTGTGTGTGTGTGTGTGTGTGTGTTTTGCTTTGCTATTTGAATTTCTTTTCTGGAATAATCAGCATACTGTTGTGTGTTCCATTATTCATTGCCATGTGGCAACCCAACCTAATCTTAACGTCATTAAAGAATTGTTTTGATGATTCATTGTTCTAGGGGTTGAAACAGCTTAGGCTGGTGGTTCTCACTCAGTCTTCCATATGGTTGTAGTCAGACAGTAGCTCAGGCTAGACTCATTTTGAAGATTTTTCATTTAAATGTCTGCCATCAGTGTTGGAAGCAACTAGATTACTTTAGTATCTCTCTCTTTCTAGAATTTCTTTGTGTGGACTCTCTTGTTCTCACTATGTTGGCAGCTGTAAGGTAGTCATGATAAGTTGATGTTCCCAGGTATGAATCCTGAAAAAGAGAAAGATATGGATATATGCTGTAATAATCTTTATGATTTATTAGGAAACTCCATCTCTTGAAAGAGGATGCAGAGAGTATAATTATAATTTTTAAATTTTATTTTATTAAAACCACTGTGATCTACAAAGTCTTTCATAGTTCAATGTGTATATGTAACTATTTGTTAAAATTTCTACTGCATGGTCACCATAAATATGTCCTCTTGGATAGTCTTCACTACTCAAATCATAGTATTTTATTATCTTCATTAGTTTTTCTATTGAGAATACAATTGCACAATTTACAGCAACATAGATGGAACTAGAAAATATTATATTAAATGAAGTAAGCCAGAAGAAGAAGGATGAATACAGAATGATATCACTTACTTGTGGTATCTAAAATATATACCATATAAACATATAATACTCCATGAAGAAACACAATGGTCTAAATGATAGATACTCCAAACACCGTAGGTGCCAGGGTATAGTGAGGAGAAACAATCAAATCAAGTGAAAGGAGAAACACAAAGCCTTTACTCAAAGAAACCTGCAACAATGGAAATGGCTGTTTAGAGTGAACAGGTGTTCAATCAACCTCTCACTACAAAAGTCTACAATAATGTTCTAATGTTTTTATCCACAGAACTAGATACAGAATATGATTGTAAACTAGGGACTCCCACTCCAGTGTTTACTATCAGTACACTTTAATGCTTTAATTTTACTAGGTATAAAATAACCCCACCTTCCTTGCCACAGTGGTTCTTGGAGATTATAAGGGTAGATATACTAATTTTCCCATTTGGTGCTCTATCATATTAGACACCATATATAGTGCTCATTATGACAATGCATTGATAAAATACTCCAATTTACCCATTTCCTTTTGATTATGTCTTCTACTAGAACCTAAATCATATGACCACTGAGACCATTTAAATAGGCAACTGCACACCATAGATTTATGTTGCAAGTCCCACTCAACAAGTATATTTTTACAAATTACTATTATCCCTTTTCTTTTTTTCCTCTTTTTTCCTTCTCTCCTTTCCTCTTCCTTTTCTTTTTTTTTTCTTTTTGCTATCTCCCGGGCCCTCCTCTTCCTTTTCAATTCAACCTATATAGCTGTTATATCATAAGGCCCATATTGTCAGTTTCCTTTTATGAAAGAAACCTCAATGCACAAGACACGGTAGATGACACTATATAGGGTAGACTCCTTTTATAGTGCTCAATAACATATTGCTTAGCACTGTAGATGTGAAAATTATGTTTATTATAAAATGCTCCATCCACAATCTAACCCTGAAAGCTTCATCAAAGTATACCCCTGCCATTGATGAAGAGCCTAGAAATTGGAAAACCTCTCTTCTTTATTTTTCCCTAATATATTTTTATTTATTTATCTTTTCCTTTAAAATTTTTTTTTGTCACACCCTGAAGCTCTCATGAGTTAATCCTGGTTCTACACGCATAAATTGCCCCTGACATGGGGATGATATGGGATGCCAGGGATTAAAATCACACCTGTCCTGGGTGAGCCACCTGCAAAGAAAAAGCCCTACTACTGTGCTACTGCTCTGATTCCTAATTTATTTATAAGTGGTTGTGAGCTTATATGCAGTGGATTCCTATGTTTACCTAATCTATATTGTAAACAATCCATATCACTCTTTCTTTGTATATATTATATATTGTATATAGCCACTCATATCATTGCCCCCCACCCCCTGTTCAGAACTTATATCCTCTCACTCCTCAATACTGATCCATTATCTTTCCTTCTTTGTCCTCAGTTCTTAACTCCTTAGGAAACAAGACAGACCACCTGCCCCAATAAGCCACCACTCAGCTCCCAAAGCAAAATACTGTAAAAGAAAGAAGCTGTAACTACCACTCTTGATGACTCATTCTATGAGACCCTTCTCACTTTCCCTCAGTGTGTACTTTTGGATGCTACCGGATTCAACTCCAGAAGGACCCTCAGCTCAAGGACACTACCTGATCCCTTACTACTGCAAACCATTTCTAAGACTCAATAAGACCATGATGTGCCCTAGATCTCACCCCTCCAAGACTATCTCTAAAGACTTAATGGGGATAACTATATTTCATTTTATAATTAATATATATTGAATTTTAATATATATTTAATTTATTAGTGTGTTTATTACCAAATGTAAAGATAGTCTCCAGATGTCAGGGTTTTAGAAACACATTACAATAATATTCAAGTATACACAAGTGAGTGGCATTCTGTTATTAATTTTTAGAGTTCACTGGTTGTGGCAGAATGCATGGGACTAAAGTTCTAATGAAGAACAATATTCATTATTTAAGAAATGTTTATGGATGAGGCCAGAGGAATAGCATAGCAGG
Organism: Crocidura indochinensis; assembly: GCA_004027635.1. Classification (NCBI taxonomy): domain Eukaryota; kingdom Metazoa; phylum Chordata; class Mammalia; order Eulipotyphla; family Soricidae; genus Crocidura; species Crocidura indochinensis. Next base: position 23,854 of record PVKC010000200.1, on the reverse strand, counting down.
TAGGTCATTTGCCTTGCACATGACCAACTTGGGTTTGATTTCTGGCATCTATAAGGTCCCAGTAGCAATTTCTGAGTATCCTCTGAGCACTGCAGAATGTGGCCCAACCTCCCACCCAGGATTTATGTTTTTTGTATCCTATGTACTAGTGATTCTATCTCTGTGATGATTGTAATGAAGCAGTTTTATTAAGAGGTATACACTATGTCACTGAAACTACTCTCTTCAAACTTTCTAGCAACTTTTTGCCTGTCAACTGCAAGGATATCCATGTCTAATTGACTCACTTTTGCTTTCAGCTACCATAGAAGATTCTTGAACTTCTACTGGCACAATGATAAAAATGTATAATCATAATCAAACATCATTTCTTAGTAATTCTATAGTTATACTTATTATATACTAATGATATACAGAAACAGGAATATAATATTGTTAAGTCCGGAACTCAAGACCCACCACTCAAAAGATGATCAGGGAGACAGGCACTAATGTAAATACAAGTGAGTTTTATTCCAGCATGCTGGCGTCCAACATCTGCTAAGAAATGAGGACCCCAAGAATGGTATACATTGCAATTTTAAAGGGTATCAAGACTCAACCTAGGAGATTTCCTCCTCTGAGTAGTTGATACTTAAAATTATTGGTACAAGGTTGGTTTAGGATTGCTTTAGTTCAAATGTAGCATCAGACAAACAACTGGGTAGGTTGCAGCCCAGTCCCAGGGTGTGGTGTCATCTGGTTATCTGTCAGTTGCTTTGGACAGAGGGTACAGTTGTCATCTGGCCTTATGTCAGCTACTATTTAGCTTTATATGGGTGTAATTCATGGCATTTACCCCTAGAATCTGGTTTCAGAAACTAGCTCTTCTCTGGGCCTAGTCTTTCTATTTTAAAATTGCAGCCTGTCATGGCTGCACTTAGACTCACAGCAATGCCTAAAGCCAGGTTTACAGCAGTTAAATTTCTTAAACAAGCAGAGTACAGAAGCCAAAGCACTGTTATCACTAAGCAAAGGTACACCATATTCTAACATCAACATTTAGGTTACAGTTAATTCTAAATCTGAGATTCTAACAAAACATGCTCAATAAAAAAATAACTTGCTAACTGAATTGCATTGAATGGAGAAAGAATACATGTAAAATGAGAGAGTTACAGATAACCAGAGAGCCATGAGGGTGTTAAATGAACTGTGACTTTTGACACCTCTGACAGGTATAGGGAGAGGGGGAATCTGACCCAGGCCCAGGCCCAGACCCATAGTGCTCTGCCATTGCTTCTGCTGGGGAAGGTTCTTGCAGAGGTGAACAATACCTGCTGACAGGAAAAAGGAGAGGGGAAACCTTGCTGAGGTTGGGAAAGTGGAGGGGGACTATGACTTCTGGCAGGTAAAGTGAGGAAGGAACTTGATGACAGAGACAAACCTCAGCGACCACAGCCATTATAACTACCTAGAGAAGGGACCCAGCCCCACGCCATAAGTGACAAAGGAGGGTTAAAACCCAAAAGCAGAACACTTCAAGACAAACCACCAAATGCAAAGAAATATGGGTAAACTAAGGAAGACTCTAGCAACTGGGGATATAGAAAGTAATACTAGCAAGTTTCTGAGTCCACCAAAAAGCATGGGTCCAATAGATGAGGAACTAAAAGCAGTAATGAAAGCCATGACAATAGAAATCAAGAATTCACATGCCAGCAAGTATAAGAAATCCATAGATGAACAAATCAACCAACTCAAAGAAGAATTTTAACAGAATATGAGAGAATTCATACAAATGGAATAAAAGAAAATAAAAAAAACACCTTAACAAGCCATAATAGCAGAATTACACAGTTGGAAAATTGCATATAAGAAAATTGCATAGAAGAACTTGAAGAAAAACTGGGGCCGGCAAGGTGGCGCTAGAGGTAAGGTATCTGTCTCGCCAGCACTAGCCAAGGAAGGACCGCAGTTTGATCCCCCAGTGTCCCATATGGTCCCCCCAAGCCAGGGGCAATTTCTGAGTAAATAGCCAGGAGTAACCCCTGAGCATCAAATGGGTGTGGCCAGAAAAACAAACAAAATCAAAGAAAAACTACAAACCAAAAATGACAAAGAAGCCAATAAGGAAATAAGATGTAAAGCATTGGAAGAAAATGTTGGGCATTTAATGAACAAAGACAAAAGAAATTTTGTTTGATTGTAAAAATACTAGAAGAGGAGGAAGTAGGAAAAAGGGAAGAACAAATGGTGAGGGAAATAATAGCAGAAAACTTTTCCACCCTCTGGAGAGAGGCTCTGGTGCAAATCCAAGAGGTGAAAGAGTTCCTAATAAAATCGACCCTTATAAGCCAACATCACGACATACAGTAATCAAAATGGCAAAAAAAAAAAAAAGAGAAATATGAGAAAAGAAACCTCAAGTACAAAGGAATGAACATAAAAATCAAACCAGATCTCCCATTTGAAACAATTGAAGAAAGTTAAGACAGTGAAATGACATATTTAAATGATTGAATGAAAGAAACTTCCAACCTAGAGTCCATGACCTGGCAAAAATCTCATTCATATGAGTGGGAGGACTAAAAACATTCTCAGACAAAAAAGAATTTGCATTATTTACAAAAACAAAACAGATTCTAAATGGTTTACTTGGAGATAAATTACACAATCCAAACACCCAATTGTAACAACAACCACCCTACACAATCAACTGCACAACAGCCCTCTCTGTTAATAATCTTCTTAAATGTCAATGGACTAAACTCTCCCATTAAAAGATACATAGTAGAGAGGTGGATTAGAAAACAAAATAGGATTAATGCTGCCTGCAAGAAACATACCTACAAATACAGGAGAGACACCAGCTTAGAATAAAAGGATGGGCATCAATTATTCAAGCCAATGTAAAGCAAAAAACATGGGTACAGCCATTCTTATAGCAGACCAAATTGCAATCAACCTTAAGAAAGTGATTAGAGACCAAGAGGGTCATTACTTACTGATCAGGTGAACTCTAGACCAAGAAGTACTAACTTTGGTCAACATTTATGCCCAAATGCAGATCCAGCAAAATATGTAAGGCATTTGCTCGCAATACCATATAGAAGGAAATGTGATAGAAATAGGATATTTTATTACTCCACTATCATCACTGGACAGATCCAGTAGACAGAAAACTAGTAAAGAAATAAGAGCCCTAAATGAGAAATTAGAAGAACTAGCACTAATGGACTTATATAGGGCCCTCCACCCCAGAAAGCAGAATACACATTCTCCTCAAGTGCACATGAAAACTTCCTCAATAGATCATGCCTTAGAATATACATCTAACTTGCACTAAGTCACAAATATAGGGATTATTAGAAGCACCCTATCAGATCACTATGCAATAGAGATCAAGATTGACTGTAAAAACAAGTTATGGAGAAATTTCAATACCTGGAGATTAAACAACATGCTGCTCAACAACAGATGAATCAAAGAGAAACTCAAGTAATAAATAAAAAGATTCCTTGAGACAAACTATAATGAAGAGAGAAATTGTCAAAAACTATAGGACACAGCAAAAGCAGTAATTAGGGAAAAACTCATAGCAACACAGGCCTATGTCAAGAAAGAGGAAAATGACAAAATCAACAGTTTAAAGGGACACTGTAAGCATATGGAAAAGTAGTAGCAAAGATACTCAAACACAATCAGAAGACAAGAAATAATAAAAACCAGAGTAGAAATAAACAACATAGAAACTAAGAAAACAATACAAAATGGGGCCCGGGAGATAGCATGGAGGTAAGGCGTTTGCCTTTCATGCAAAAGGTCATCGGTTCGAATCCCAATGCCCCATATGGTCCCCCCTGCCTGCCAGGAGCAATTTCTGAGCACGGAGCCAGGAGTAACCCCTGAGCACTGCCGGGTGTGACCCAAAAACAACAACAAAAAAAAACAATACAAAAAAATCAATGAGACCTGTAGTTGGTTTTTTTAAAGAATAAATTGGATATATAAATTTCCGGCAAGACTCACAAAAAAAAGGGGAGGACACCCAAATAATAGGATCACAAATGAAAGGGGAGAGATTACAAAAAACTTCAAGAAATCCAACACATCATGAGGACTTATTATGAGTGACTATACTCAGGCTAAAGAACTCAGAACAAACCGATATATTTCTGGAAAAATATTATCTTCCAAGATTGGATAGGAGGATTTAGAAAGCCAAACCAGGCCAATTAAATCTGAGGAAATTGAATCAGTAATTAAGAAACACCCCCAAGAACAAAAGCTCGGGTCCAGATGGTTTTACAGGTGAATTCTATCAACCGTTCCGAGAATTACTACCATTGACCCACAGGCTCTTCCAAAACATTGAAAAGACAGGAATCCTTCCTAACTCCTTTTATGAGGTTAATAGCATACTCATTCCCAAAGAGAGTAGACACTGCCAATAAAGAAAACTACAGACCATTCTCACTAATGAACATAGGTGCAAAAATCCTCAACAAAATCTTAGCAAACCGAACCAACAATATATCAAAAATATTATACAACATGACCAAGTGAGTTTTATCTCAGAGATGCAAGAATAGTTCAAAATATGCAATTCAATCAACATCATACATCACATCAACAACAAGAAAGACAAAAACACATGATTATATCAATTGATGCAGAGAAGGCGTTTGACAAAATTCCAACACCCATTCATGATGAAAACACTCAGCAAAATAGGACTGAAAGGACCCTTCTTCAAGATAGCTACAGCTATCTCTAAAAAGTCCACAGTCAACATTATGCTTAATGGTGATAAACTGAAAGCATTTCCATTAAGGAAGGTCAGGAATTAGACAAGGCTGTCCATTCTCTCCTCTCTTATTCAATATAGTTTTAGAAGACTTAGCAATAGCAATCACACAAGAGAAAGGAACCAAAGGAATCCAAATAAGGAAAAAGAAACTAAAACTATCTCTTTTTGCAGATGATATGATGATATGCATCGGAAACTTTAAAGAATCTACAGGAAAACTCCTAGAAACAACCAATACAGCAAAATGGCCAGCTACAAAGTCAATACACAAAAGACAGTAGTGTTCCTCTATACAAATAACGAAGTAGAGGAGAAAGAGATTAATGAGACAATACTATTTAAAATAGTATCCAAAAATATCAAGTACCTAGGAATCAACCTTACAAGAGAAGTGGAGAACCTGTACCATAAAAATAACAAAGCACTTCAGAATGAATTTGAAGAGGACCTAAGGAAATGGAAGAACATCCCTTGGTCATGGGTAGGTAGAATCAATAATGTCAAAATGACTATCTTACATAAACTTCTATATAGATTCAAGGCAATTCCTATCCAAATTCAGACCTCATTTTTTTTTTTTTGGCTTTTGGGCCACACCCGGCGACGCTCAGGGGTTACTCGTAGCTATTCACTCAGAAGTCGCTCCTGGCAGGCACGTGGGACCATATGGGAACCGGGGGATCGAACCGCGGTCCGTCCTAGGTTAGCATAGGCACCTTGTCTCCAGCGCCACCGCCCAGCCCCAGACCTCATTTTTAATGACTTAGAGCAATCAATTATAAAATTCATCGGAAACCACAAAAGACCCAGGTTAGCCAAATACATACTGAAAAACAACAAGCTGAGTGGCATCTCTTTACCTAACCTGAATCTCTACTATAAAGCCACAGTGATCAAAACAGCATGGTACTGGAACAAAGACAGAGTCTCTGACTAGTAAATTAGAATAGAATACCCAGAGATAGACCCCAAATATACAGTCAACTAATAGTTGACAAAAGAGCCAAGAACTTGAAATAGAACAAAGACAGTCTCTTCAACAAATGGTGCTGGAGCATTAGAGAACCACTTGAAAGAAATTAAATAATTATCTATATCTCACACCTTAAACAAAAGTCAACTGAAAATGAATTAAAGACCATGAAATCAGACATGAATCTATAAAGATTATTGAGGAACAAATAGGCAGAGCAAAAGCTATATATCAAAAATGTCTTGAGGATAGAATGCCAATGGCAAGAACTTTAGCATTAAACCTAAATAAATGAAACTACAATAAACTAAAAAGATTCTGCATGGTGACAGAAATCCTAGTTAAAACTAGAAGATAGTTACTGGAATGGGAAAATTTTTTGCACTGAATATGTCAGATAAAGGGCTGATATCTAGGATATGCAAAGCCCTCAGAAAGGTGAGCTCCAAAAAATATCTAATAAATTCACAGAAAAATGGGGAGAATAAATGATTATACACTTCTCTTGAGGAAGACCAAAAGATGTCCAATAGATACATGAAAACATGCTCACCCTCACTCATCATTAGGGAAATCCAAATCAAGACAACAATGAGGTACCATCTTATACCAGTGAGGATGGCACACATCAAAAATTACTGGACAAATCTCTGTTGGCTTGGATGTGGTAAGAAAAGAACTCTCATCCACTGCTGGTGGGAATGCTGTCTGGTCCAATCTCTATGGGAAACAATATGGAGAGTGCTAGTAAACTCAGAATTGAGCTGTAATAGATCCAGAAATTGCCCTTCTGAGTATCTGTCCCAAGAGCAAAGAACACTCATCCCAAAGTATGTGTACACTCCACTATTTATCGCAGCACTCAGTACAATAGCCAAGATTTGGAAACAACCTCGATGCCCAACAGCAGCTGAGTGGATCATGAAGATGTGGTATATTTATACAAAATGGAATACTACATGGCAGTTAGAAATGATACAATAATGGAATTTGCAGCAACATGGATTGATCTAGAAAATATTATGTTAAATGAAGCAAGCTACAAGTAGAATGATATCACTTCTTTGAGGTATTTAGAATACATGTCATATATACATATAATGATCCAAGAGCAAATACAATGGCCTAATATAGTAGAAACTCCAAGCTCCATAGTTGTCAGCATTTAGCGGGGAGATGTATTCAAATCAAGTGGAAGAGAAGCAGCACAAAGCCTTGACTGTCCATTATACCATAAAGAAACCAGCAACAATGTAAACAATGGTTTAGAGTGAACAGGTATGTAATCAGCCTTTAACTACAAAGGTCTATAATAATGTCTTAGGGTACTTATTCACAGATACAGGTGAAGAATATGATTGGGAGTCAGAAGATTCCAGCTGCAATGATTCCTAACAATATGTTTTAATGCATTAACCTTACTAAGTATAAAATAACCTTTCAGCTTCTTTGTTCAGAGTGGTTCTTGGATACAAAGGGTAGACACCTTAATTTTACACATTAGTGCTCAGTCATACTGGCTGGATACTATATAGAATTTGCATTATGATAATGTCTTGATAAAACACTCCAATATATCTTTTTCCTTTAGTTTATGTCCTCTTTAGGACCTGAAGCATATGATCATTCAGGCAACTGAAACAGTCAACTGCGAACCACAGACTTATGTTACAGGGCCTATTGTCAAGCACATTTTGGTGAATTAACATTTCCTTTCTCTCTTTCTTTTCCCTTCTTTCCTTCTTCCATTTTTCTTCTTCCTCTTCTTCATCATCATCAATTCAAGCTATGTCAAATAAAACCCACACTGTTAGTTTCTCTTTAGAAAAGAAACTTCGATACATAAGATGCATCAGACAATGCTATATAGGGTAGCCACCTACATAGATAGGCCTCACTGCCACATTGCTTAGTACTTGAGACATGGAAACTATGTGTATCCTCTAACAACTTAAGAAGACATCACTAATGTATGTCTTTATGTGGGCATGAGTATGTAGACAGAGGACTCCTTTCTGAGTGCTAAACCTAAATTGTAAACAACCCATGCCTAAAGTGTATATATCCCTTCCTATATACTATCCATCCTCCCAGATTCAGTAACCCTTCTACCCCTTCATCCCCCCAATCCCGATCTGATATTCCTTTTATTTAATGCTCTTTACCCAGACCTCCAGCCTCAATAAGCCATCACCCAGCTCACAAGTGAAAGGATACTCTCTTAGGCTCACATCTAGTCCCCCAGCAAGAAACGACAACCAACACTCCTGCTGACTCATGCTCTGTGACCCTCCTCACCACACCCAAAATGTGAACTGTTGCTTGATTCCGAATTCAGCTCCAGAAGGACCCCCAGTGCAAGAACTCTACCTAAATTCTTTCTGCCAAAAATCATTTCTCAAACTCAACAAGACCAAGGTGTGTGATGAAAATGTGTCCTGGATTCAAACCTCCTCCCCAGAAGAATATCTCAAAAGACAACAGGAAAGCCTATATTTCCTTTATGTTTAATACCTGTATAATACTACTCAGCCTATTTATCCCCAAATGTAAGATAGACTCCTACATCACTTTTTCCTTAATTACTTTTTAAATGTATATTCATTTATTTCTTCAATTTTATATATATATGTGTGTGTGTGTATATATATATATATATATATATATGTATATATACATACACACATTTTTTTCTTCTCTTCCTTAACTTTACCTGTTTAGGTTCTGCTTAATACAAAAAAACTGCAAGAAAAAATCTTGCCTGGGATAAAAGCTCAGATCAAAATCAGGGCACAGAGATGATGTAGTCTGACATTTTCACCCCCAAATGCACCAACAATATAATATATATCACCATTTCTTTTTGCAAAGGCATACTAAAAAAAGGGGGAATTTTATGTATAGAAACAAGCTCTTATCTATTAGGGATAAGAAACTTATACATTTTACAATGCAGGGGTGCCTCCTACCCTTAACATATGTCATGTGAATTCAACTTAAACTCCATGTGATTAGACAGCGACTCTCCAATCCTAAACCCTAGATCTCAGACATAGAACTGACACAGTTCTCCACAGCAGCTCCAGAAACAACAGCTCCAGAAACCAAACTCCCTCTGGGACATTCATAATGCTGCTCTGACACCAATATGTGCCAGTTTTGATATGACACCTGTCAATGAGGAAATGGCAACAACTTGATCTAAGAGCCTAACAATAAGATGAAATTAGAAGACAAGTCATCTTTTGATCTGTGCAAAAACCAAGAACACAGAATAACAACTGTGACAATCATGACTGGGCAGAACTTATCCTGGGACCAATAAGAAAAACCCTAGCCTAAGCTTTGGCCTACGATCTATACAACAACCAAGATCTCTAATTCCAGAGATCTGACTGAGACAACTGAAACTGAGCAGAACTACTGGAAACATAATGAAAAACTCTATCCTAGGCTTCATCCTAGGATTGGTGCAAAAACCAAGACCACTAGTTACAGAAGATTTAAAACAATATTGATGGAGTAGAATGTCTAGAACTGTAAAGAAAGACTCTATCGTAGGCCTGTGCAAATTCCAAGATCTCTAGTTACAGAGACCTGATTTTATCATCCACAATGAGTAGAAAGTTTCTGGCATCATAAAAAGACCTAGGGGAGGGGCCCGGGAGATAGCATGGAAGGTAAGGTGTTTGCCTTTCATGCAAAAGGTCATCGGTTCAAATCCCGGTGCCCCATATGGTCTCCTGTGCCTGCCAGGAGCAATTTCTGAGCATGGAGCCAGGAGTAAGCCCTGAGCACTGCCGGGTGTGACCCCCCCAAAAAAAAATAATAAATAAAAGACCTAGGGGAATGAAAAAAGAGCATGGAGGGAGCCTGTAGTTATTCCCAGGACAGTAGGCTTCAAGGGTGGAGAAACACTGTATCTTGTAGGCCAAGGGAATTCCCTTTCTAATCTCCCCACATTTACTATGCCTATGAAAAAAAAAGCACAATTTTTTTTTTTTTAATTTCAGGATCGTGGCTATTGTTTGTTTGTTTTCTTTATTACTGTGATGCTTTTCTGTCTTTTTGTTTGATTTTTTTTCTTCTGTCATTGTAGTTTTCTTCTTTGTCTGTTTTTGTTTTATTTTAGTATTTTTTTGTCTTTTAGATATGTTTTTTTCTCTTTTACCCTTTCTTTTCTTAAATTAATATTTATAACCTCTAGGTGGGCTCCTCCCGCTTTTTGTTTATTTTTGCTTTGTTTTGTTTGTTTGTTTTATTTTGTTTTCCTTCAAACAGAACCACATAATTAGAATCATCTTGTTCGGCCTCAAAAATTGAGAGAAAAAATGGATGGTACCAAGACCAAATAGTCATATAAACATTGAGTAGAAATAAAAAATGATCAGGCTTAAGTACCAAATCCAAAGCCAAAGACAACAGAATCAATACCCAATCTACAAGAAGCTAGACACAGAGGGGACCACTTATATTAGCATCCCAGGAGCAAAGTAGGAGGATATGGGATGCATTCTGGGAACAGGGGTGGAGGGAGGACAACACTGGTGGTGGGAATGCCCCTGATTCAATGTCACTATGTACCTAAAATATTACTGTGAAAAATTTGTAATTCACCTTGGTCACAATAAAAATTATTAAAAAAAAAGAATACATGTAAATGAGCATGATTGTTCTTCCTATATATGAATAGAATTTCAAGGAGGAGGGAAGGGTCTAGTGTACAAATTTCCAATAAGTATGAATAGTGAGGGTATCTTGTCTTTACTCAATGCCTGAGAATCAGTGTTTGTGAGTAATAATGGATTTAAGAAGGAGCTTAAATTACATAAAGGATCTCTCAGCATACTAGAAGAGAAGCTAGGATCTATTTCCCATTAATTGGGGATTTCTAAAACAATTGTGGGAAAGGATGGTGAATGGTGGCAAATTTAATTATTTTTATTTATTTTTATCTTTTGTCTAATAAAATTAGACAAAATTTTGTCTAATAAATTCAGAAAGACTTGATGATTTAAATACTTGCCATATTTCTCCTCACTGTGAATTTTATTCTAAGGTAAAAGTTATTTCTCCTTTCCCTTTGGGTGTTTTGAAGAAACATTACTTTTACTTCCATTTCCCAGAGGTAAATGTACTTTTTTATCTTAAAAAGTAAATATGATTTTTGCTGTAAGATATCTTTTTATGAAACTTCCTTAGAAACTTTATTTTATACTGAATCAAAAACCAAGCAAATATCATATTTTTGAGTTTTGTGATTTTATTCAGAAATTATAAAAAAATGTACCATTTCCTAAAAGTAATGACTGTCCAACATGCACATTTTTAAAAGAACATTATCTATCCAGGTTATTTTATTTCCTACTTAGTGCTGCAATAAGTTTTCAGGAGGTTTTTCTTCTCTCTCTCTCTCTTTCTCTCTCTCTCTTTCTCTCTCTTCTCTCTTTCTCTTCTCTCTCTCTCTCTCCCTCCCTCTCTCTCTCTCATGTAAGGGTATGAGATATTTTAGTTGCATGTATCATTTCCTTGATTACCTGGCTGGAATTTCAAGAGCACTTGACAAAGATTCATTTAAATAAGCCTGCAAGCAAAGTTTGACTTAGTTACAAAGGTTCTTTCAATTTGAGTCCCCCAAGTGACCTACTCAAATTGCTTTTAAAAAAAAGTTTCTGAGCCTGCCTGGCAACTATCTGATTGGAAACAATTCTTTGGGAGTGCCTGTGGGGAAGATTAGTCCTAGGGCTGGTTGCTCAACCTTTTCTGTACAAAAAATCTCCTTTGCATTTTACCTGAGGAATACAAATTAGGGAGGGTTAAACAAGGTAAAAGGGAGTAGTCAGATTTGACAAGACACTGCCAATCCCCCCCCCCCCAAATATCCATTTAAATCTCTCCACCATCTATTTTATCCTTGTTCCCTCTTCTCTAGATGGCATGACAAAATTAGTAACAACAGCAGCAACAAATTAAACAAATCATTTAATGACTTGGACTTTTTTTTTTTGTTTGCCAGTCACTGAAAATCGTTCTGTAAAGCAGTTACTATTATTTGCACATTCTGAAACTAAAGAGCCAGAGGTTAAGACTGAAGAAGTCATTAATTAAAGACACACAAGTAAACAGTAAAACTGCAGTTTTAATTCTATCCTGTTTGATTCCTAAACCTTGCTCTAGAAGAGACCCTTTTTCCGTTTTCATTTTCGTCTTCCCCCCTTTTCCTTAATTTTGTTCCACTAACACCCAACCACAGTGGTCTTTCTTTCCAGAAGTGAGCTCTCTCTCTAAGATTAGATAAAGTCGCTAAATACAGAATGTACTCAAGACTAGCCTGTCTACCCGATTATAGTTTCCAGTTAGCTTTGGCGGAAGCGAAGTCCCCAGAGCAAGTATTAAACTTGGTCACCCACACTACTTCCTTCCCTGGCTGAGAGTCAGACAAAGTAGGTTCTGAATCCGGCATAAAGTTATATTCAGGAAATAGTAACTGCCACAAACCACAACTGAGATTGTCATCTTTGAAACAGAGTTCAGGATCACTGCTCAATTGCACAGGCTATGACAGGGGATGGGCTTAGCACTCAAATAAACATAAGAGGATTTTGTGTGTTGTTATATTAGAATTTTATAACAGACTGTCATTTTAGATTATTAGGACTCTACTTAGTAACTCTTAGTTAGAAATGCTTTCAAGATTCATTCCCTCCCCAAAATATTCAATGGATTATATTTAAAAATTAAAAGTTTTCAAGAAGAACTCTGCAATCAGTTCCACATTGGTAAGAATTGTAGTACTCATATTTTTCCTATATTTAATCTTTAAAAAAGTTCCTCCTGCTTGTTTTGCTGTTGTTCTTTCTGATGAATGGAGCTCATGCAGTAGTGGTACTCACTGGGTGTTACATGCTGGAACTATTAGTATTCTATTACTTATGTGCAAACAGGGATCCCCAAGGTAGGGATCAAACTTGACATATGCTAGGAATTGAATTCAAGACCTTGAGTTTGCTGGACAAGTGCTTTAGCAAGAAATCATAGCACAAGTTCTTAATATATTATTTTTCCTCTTTTTTCTACTTCCACTGGTGCTCAGGATACTCCTGAATTGGTATTCAGGGGTTTCTTTCAGTGGTGTCTAGGGAAGCAGGAAGTCCTGAGGAACAATGATGGGCCTTCAGAATACAAAGTATGTATATTCAAGTCTTTTGAACTATCATCCCATCACTGGTATATGCATATGTGTATAAATATATATTATGTAAATTAAAGAGAGATATTCTCATGTTGAAGGCATCAAAGTTATGGGGGACCTCCAGGAATTATAAGGATCTTACTAGAGTCTATTTTACATTTTTGATAGTTCTGGCATTGGTTAAGGGCTTTAAAAACCAGAAAGCATACTCATATCTGGCTAAATTTAGTAATAAAGCAATACTACAGACTACTAGGCAATCACAGACTGGAACATAATAGAGTTCATTGGAAAGCCAGAAAACTTAGGCCCAGGTTTATGTATACAGAATTAAATTAAAACTTTAGCTTGCACTTCTTTTTAAAAAAATAATTACCCATATCTATCATGTCCTATATTTAGTTGTCATATTAAAAAATCTATTCAATAGTTAGCAGGCGTAAAATATCTCATAACTTTATTTTTTTCTTTCTGGTTTTGAAAGCCTAGAAAAGAAGTAATTTGTATCTCATTGACTGGTCAAGACTTAAATTCTCATAGTTTTTTTTCCTCACATTTTTACTAAAGTTTGAACATTCAATACTTCCCTTTGAAAGGAGAAGACTTTTAGAAGGTTTTTGTTGGATAGCAATTTGTACTATTAAGGCTTACATATGTAGATCTATCAAAATTCTCTATCCTTTGTAAACACATAAATTACTCTTAATGTATTATCTATTCACTACACTTTTTTCTGCTAGAGAATTAAGATGAAACTATTTCTCTGGGTTATTGGAATGATGTAAGATGGGGGAAAATTTCCATCCTCAAGGGTGGGAAAAGATGTCAACAATTCCAGATAGACTCCCCAGTCCAGATGACCTAGTTAATTTTATTTCAGGCCAATAAACAGATGGTGAGTGTTCTCTGTCTCTCTGGCATTAACATGCTCTCTGTCACCATTAGATTTAGCGGTGGCAGATGGCAGTTGTGTTAGCAAACATTCAGTTCTCCCCATGTTGACTCTTCCCTTAGAACTGCGGAAGGTCTGGCCACAGCTCACTGCTGAGTCACAGGGCGGTACCTCTCTAGTACAGGCTGAGGAGAGAATGTCAAACCACTGGAAGTCCTCTGTTATGTGGGTTTTCTGGCTCACCCAGGGTAACAGACACAGTAGGGGCCTCTTCAAAAGCTTCTGGTGGATCTTTTGGGTTTAGTGTTAAATCCGGGATTCCCTGCAGGGTCAAACGGAACATTTCTATGGAATGGCTGGGCCTTTCTCACCCTCTTGTGGAGACATGAATGAATATATAAGAGAAGCCTATCAGCCTCTATAGACTTTTCTAAATAGAAAAGTAACCAGTCATATTTAGACAATTTTCTTTCAGGAATCAGAGATCTAGCATACCCGGCTGCATGCAGATGACTTGAGCTCTGTCCTATAATCTTATATGGTTCCTTGAGCATCACATGAAGTAATTCCCTAAGTGCAGAGCCAGGTGTAAGGCCAGATCTCCTGAATATGATCCCAAACAAGTCTATTTGGTGAGAGTGGAGGTCTAACAATAAGCATCATTTAATTTTTCCTCTTCATCAATAAGGCGTTAAGATTATCACTGGGAAAAAATGTTTTGCTTTGTTATTTTTTCATTTAAAGATCTATATGGGAAGTGAAGTATCAATACATTATTGGTGAATCCATATATACAATTGAATTTCTACGAAGTTATGTCATATTAATTACTACACACCTAGGATAAAACTAATGCCTAATTTGAGTGAATTATATTTAAAATCATCATATTAGAGTGAGTTGAGTTTGTGTTCTGTGAGGTGATGTTTTAAGAGAATCTAAAATGTAACATTTATGATAAAGAAATTTTCAGGATCAAAGAAATAATTCAAGTGAAAGAATTCATATGAAGGAAGATTTATGAAATCATTTGTTTCTGTTTATGAGCACATAAATTTTAGCATGCAAGTTGCAAACTTTTTAAGCTTCAAACATGTATTTCAATTTTTATATGCACTGCTTTAGAGCATTCTTGCTGTCACAGTAAAACTGAAAGGACAGTATAGAAATTTCCATTTACCCTCTGATTCCACACATGCATAACTTCCTCATTATTTATGTTCACTACCAGAGGGGTACCTTCGTTAGAGTCATTGGTCTCTACAGACCTATAATAATTACCCCAATTGCATGATTTCCTTAGATATTGCTCTTAAAATTGTGCATTCTATTCTTTTTGTATAAATGTACCATTCTTCATATCCTATATTAGTTTTCACCAACCTAAACATTCTCCATGCTCACATAGTTATTTCCCTTAATTCCTAGCCCTTATAAACTATTTATATTTTTGTGTTCTTCATAAATTTTTATTTTCCAGAATATTCTATAATTAGCATTAGATAATATTAGCTTTTCTGATTGCTTTCTCTTGGCCTTTCAATTTAGATAACACACAGTCTGGAACTCATCAGAGATGTACAAAGTCCAAAAAAATGTGACTGGATGTAAATTGCACAGGCTCATAACACAAATTTTCTATCACCAAAACTATTTAAATGCCAGAAAAATTTATTATGGTTCATTTTCCTGAGTAAAGAATTGAAGATACTACAAAATGTTGATGACTATTATCTGAAATATGTATTTGGGATAAAATTTTTTAATATAATTTATCATTACTAACTATTCATTACCTGATGCTAAGAGCTTTATATTAAGTCTGAATACATTTTGGATTGATTTTCTATAATACTGTACTGATGGAGATACAATTAATTTAATCTAAACTGATGGTGATTAAATTGTAAGCATCTCTGGGGTGCTTATATAACTATGAGTTACATTGCTCAGAGAACATGGTAAACTTTATATGCGCTTTGGGGAACTTATAAGTAAATTTTCTTAACCATAAGTAGTATATCAACATAAGTTATAGTACAATGATGTCAAATTTTGAGCTATAGTATTGGGATACAGTGAATGCATACTTTAGAGCAGAAACTCTAGAAACTTAGGTTTATATGTGTAATAATTAGGGCATAATACATTTGAAGATCTTATAAAATAATCTGTGATTAAAATTTACATTATTTCTGATGTTTCTTAAATATTCTTTTAAATATGACTATGAAACGATATCAAGTGCACTTGCATATATTTGACTTGCCATTTGCCTAGAACTTTCCTTCAAAGAGGATATTGATATGCAATCTCTGAGAAACAGAAATTTAAAGAAAACTGAAATTTAGATGATGTCTTAAGTATATAACATACTTAATTTCTAGATATTTTTGAACTTGATTATAAATTAAGTATATTTCAATACATTTAGAAACACAAGTTTTTGATTGTTTTATCCTGAGCCTGAATTATTTATACAATTGCTTTAATATTCTATTTTGATTTTCTACAGAGGCCCGAGTTTATTTATGTTAATCTCACGAGAATGGTGCCAAATGTATTTTTTCTGTTGTCTTGAGAGGTGCTTTGGGAGTGTATAAATGTTTTAAATGGAGAACTATTAAATTTAGTAGCAGGTATAGATTTCAAATTTATTTTAAATAAGCTAAGTCATAGAGAATTTTTGAATTCAACCAAAGTTGCAAAGGTAAACTAGAGTTGTTGTTTAAACTTCCCTCATTTGTTAATTATCAAAATATAGGGGTCAAAGCAGTGGAACAAGTGATAGTGTGTTTGCCTTGCACATGCTAACCTAGGACAGACCGTGGTTCAATCCCCTGGCGTCCCATATAGTCCCCCAAACCAGGAGTGATTTCTGAGTGCATAGTCAGGAGTAACCTCTGAGCATCACTGTGTGTGGTCAAAAAAGCAAAAAAAAAAAAAGGAAATAAATAAATAAATATAATATTTTTATTGGTGATCATACAACTGTTAATTAATTCAGAGATATACTTATTTACCTGAAGTTACTATATTCAGAAACATTTACAGAACCTATAATTTTAAGATAAAATACCAATGACAAGAAACTTTTGCTTCCAAACTTTTTAAGTCTTTCGTGTCATTAAGCCCCAGGTATAGATCAGTGTTTCAGTGCATGAGTTGGGTCCCTAGTCCGACTCACATGGTGATTGGAATCCTGACAACAACACAATTGGGATTCGTAGCAATGCCACAGTGTGACCTTCAACACACTCCAAGTTTATTAGCACACACACTTCAACTAGAATATGTATATCCTAGGAGCACAACACTAGATGCATGAACCCTTAGTCATTTCAACAAAAATAACAAAGTCAAGTGAAGGGTAAATTTATCTTAAATAAATCATTAGGTTCAAAAAATAGTACAGAGGTTAACACATATGCCTCGTATGTTACAGAACCTAGTTAGATTTCTGGCACTATGTATAGTACCCTGACACACAGCCAAGAATAGATTCTGAGAATCACTGGGTATGGTTTCAAACTCTTCCTTCTTCCAAATAAAAATGAGGACTTTATAAAATATTGATACTTTGAGTCACTATTTTCTTTATATATAATATCCTAATACATTTAGTTATAAAAATATCCTTGTTTGAAACCTGGAAAGTATGTTATAGTTGATAAACTTAACCAACTTGATGCCTTTCTCCAATTGTCTGCTGAAAATATAGTGGGTGAGTAGATGAATAAAAGCAGTGGAGCAGCAATAGGGCATTTGCCTCGCACGCAGCTGACCTAGGACAGACAGCAATTCTATCCCCCGGTGTGCCATTTGGTCCCCCAAGCCAGGAGCAATTTCTGGGTGCCACTGGGTATGACAGGAGTAATCCCTGAGTGTCACTGGGTGTGACCCAACACCTCCCCAAAAGAAATATAAAATGTAATATTCTATGTACTCCATTAAATGTGAAATTTCTAGTTTATTGTTTACATTATTATATTATTTAATTATTTTTGTTTGTTTTGTTTGGTAGTCACACCCAGAGGTGTTTACAGTTACTTTTCACTTGGCAATAACTCCTAGCAGGCTCAGTAGACCACAGGAGATGCCAGGGATTGATTCTTGGTTGGCCACTTGTAAGGCAAATGATCAACCTGCCATATTATTTCTCTGATCCCAGTTTTTTATTTGCTTTTAACACTCTGTTGAAGGTAGAATTATTATCATTTATCTACATTAGAAATGAGAAAAAAGTGTTTGGGACTTTTCCAAGTGACAGTTGTGTGATTTTCAAAGCTGAGATTTGAGGATAAATTCATCCTGAAATCAGATTTTTTTTTTAAATATCTTAACTACAGTTCTACAGTGATTAAGTGTCACTGGCAGGAATACAGAATGTAGAGCTACATAGCTTATATATGAGCCCAGAGAATTTTAGAAGATGAAGCTATTTGGTATAATGCTATGTTGTTAGCTAAAGACAACTCTTACGAGTTTATTGGTAAGATTTTTGTGTTGGAAATAGCTTGACATTAGTTGCAATAGAATTATTAGCATTATCAAGAGGAGCAAATGCTATAAATCAGGGTTTATTTTCAGTCAGTTTTCTAGTACAGTACTAATACTTGATTATGGGAGTTAGAGTAAAAATTGCAAAAATAAGAAATGGTGGAAAATATATTTATATATATACAATATATATTAATATTACTTATAAAGTTATAGTATCATTTATAAAGTGTCCAGGTTAATGTGAGCTTTCCAATTGAATTGTTTCTGTGACACAAAGAATCCTAGAACCACTATCAAATATATAATTCTGGTGCTACTAGGCCTAACAGTGCTGAGAATGATTAGGGTCACCTTCAAAGTCCTTGGAAGTACTATAAATACGATAAATCAAACCAGGTACTTGAAAGAATTTGCAGTCTCTGCATGCTAGGGATTTGCTCTAGATTTTTGAGTTACCTCTCAGTTACTCCATGTATGTGCTTACTGTTTGGTTTAGTTGTTCTTAATGGTGGGAAGGCTTCCCTAATAGTGGTGAGAAGACTTGTGGACACCTCTTTGTTTCAGTATCAGGGTCCCCAGGTTATGGTGTTGATTCTGTCCAATGGAACTGGGACCACATGGCCACTCCAGAGATACTTGAGAATGTCTAAGGCCACACTCAGTGATACTGGGGGACTATGTGAGTCTAGGGATCAAATTGGGATCATGTGCTTGTAGGCCACACCCCTTAATCCCTTTATTTCTCAATCCTGACTGTTTTGAAATGTAAATAAAATTATGTCGTCTTTCAATCTCTCACCTTCTCAGCAGCTTCCAACTCACTACAAACTAATATCTAAACTCCAATACCTAGAAACAAATTATGCTCTTCCATAATTTCTCTGCAATTATGGCTATTCATTCTCATACTGTCACATAGTATGGAACAGCCATGCTATAACTCCTTGCAGCTTCTTAATGGCCACTTTAATCCTTTGATCATTTTAATTCTTTAGTTGTTCCCTTTGTATGTGACTCTGGTTTTTGCAGAGATACTTCATAGCAAGTATTCAGTAGCTCTCCAAGACAGTTAGCCTTTTTGAGGACTCTACTACTGTTAAATGGAGTGGTCCAGCATTCCATATAGGACTTCCAAAGTCAGATTGCTAGAACTACAATGACTTAATTACATGTTACTACTTGTGAACTTTACACAAGTTGCTTATCTCCATGACTCAATTTACTACTTCAAAATTGTCATTATTTTCTTTTCACATAGTTTATGTGGTAATTGACATGTGCAAGAAATTATAATGCACACTAGAAAAAGACCATGGCTGGTACATAATAATAATTAAATATTCACTATTAAATATTACTGAGAATGGGTGTGTAAAAGTTTTACATCCACTTTTTCAACTAAAATATAAGCTGCAGAATCATAAAGGCATTTTACTGTTGATTCTTTTATTGTTCATTCCTAGAACATTGGTAGCTCATGGTAACGAATGAGTCAGGGATAAGACAATAACTTTATTATTTATAGTGTCGTACTTGTCTTCCTTGCTTTTTTAGCTAAGACGGTGAATGTAGAATAGTGGGAATAAACATAGATGTGTGATTCCCTTGTAGGCATTAAATAAATTGGGAAACTCTATTCTGTTTTCATAAAAAAAAAAAGCACAATTATTATCCTGCTAGGTTACTCCTTATTTTACCTAAAACAAAGATCATCCCTGGTTCCTTTGTATGTTTGTTTACAACTTGAATTTACCCCCAAACAAGGATAGTCTTATAGATGGTACTGGCTCAGGATAGCCTGAGCTATCTGTCCTTACTGCTACACCCAGGGATGACTCTGTACTCAATAAAAATGGCAGTCTTGGTATGAAGTTTGTTCTCCATATGAAGTAGAATACTGCCATACTACACGTGTTTCACCCTCAGCCGGGATTGGATTATTTCATGCATGACCCAGATTCAGACTTGTTTACCGGGGGTTGGAGATACTGTGTGTGGGGTGATTTTACATCCCCACATATGTGGTTCTTCAGAAATGTTGGGAGCAAAGTTGTAAGAACTTTTTTTACTCAGAGAATTCAAAACATGTATAATTTTTCATGTTCAATTTTCCAATTTCTAAATGTCTACATTTAAATGACTTATTGCCAAATATGTATTCAGGGTAGATTTGGCAAAGAGGTTACTTTCAACATCTATAGTTGAACTTTTGCTTTTTCGTTGTGAGTTTAGTGTTCTCTGATCACAAGAATTGGGAAAACTTTCCCTGTAGCTATATTTTTTTTAATTTATAATTTTTTTTTTTTTTTTTGGTTTTTGGGCCACACCCGATGATGCTCAGGGATTACTTCTGGCTATGCACTCAAAAATCGCTCCTGGGTTAGGGGACCATATGGGATGCCCGGGATCCATCCTAGGCTAGTGCGCACAAGGCAGACAGACGCCTTGGCAAGTTCCAGTGGTCGGCAACCTGCGGCTCGCTAGTCACATGCGACTCTTTACACTTTTAAATGCGGCTCTTTGGTGTGCAGGGAGAGCAGCCACTTTAGGAGTCAGACTCTGCTCCTAGCCTCTGTCAGTGAATGCCCTGTGTGGCTCTCAAAATAAATTTCAGGGGCCCGGGAGATAGCATGGAGGTAACGCATTTGCCTTTCATGCAAAAGGTCATCGGTTCGAATCCTGATGCCCCATATGGTCCCCCATGCCTGCCAGGAGCAATGTCTGAGCATGGAGTCAGGAGTAACCCCTGAGCACTGCCGGGTGTGACCCAAAAACCACACACACACAAAAAAAGAAATAATAATAAATAAATAAATAAAAAATAAATTTCAATAGTGGTTTTGGCGAGATTTGGCTTAGTTGAAGAAAAAAGACATTTTTTCCTGAGCCTCTATGTGTATCTTCCACTCAAAAACCCTTTTGGAAATTATAGTTTCTGGGTTTTAACAAATTATTTTGCTTAAGAGTATGCAAAGCATATCACAGTCTAGGAGTCTATCTTTAGTGTGAGGATAAAGTAGGTAAATACCTTGGGTTGTTTGTTCAAAGGCTTATTTTTAAAGAGAAATGATGCTATTTAAGAAAGGAACTTTAATATTCCATTTCTCCCCTTGATTTCTTTTTTCTGCCTGGTAGGGACAGTATACTGATCACTTTCTAATTTCAGGAATTTGAACTCAGTGACTTATGAAGAATTGCTAAAGATAAAGATAGTAGTCCTTTCCTATCTAATTTGATTCTTTTTGGTGAATGTGTAAAGTAAACTAAATTTTATTGAAATAAATTTTGAGAAATATGAGAGGATATAAAGAAATACAAGTTTAAAAGAGAGCATAGAATTATCTTGAGGGTAAAAGCTTAACTTGTCTTTTTATGAACATTTGGCTGGGAAAGAACAGTGTAGAACTAGAGCTCTGGTATTAATTATTTTATTGCCTCTTACCAAAGAATTTTATTACATAATGATCACACTTTTTAGTCCAAGAATAGGTTTATAACTATTCACTCTGTAATCATCACATGGTTTAATTCTGTCTTCATAGAATAGGTAACTAGAAGCAATGTATTCACCAGTGGCATATGGATTGGCATTTTCGGTTCACACACAGTGAGTTGTGAGTCTAGAATTCTCAGTGAATATGCATTATCAGTGTAAATAAACTATTTAAAAACACTTGCATTGTTTCTATGAGTGGCAGTTATCATTCTATATCTGCTAGTAATACTAATCTTCCATTCTTGGGATTGTCACATCTGAGTAATTTAAAACTGGGATAATATGCTGCAGATAACTATCATCAAAAGCTTTACAAAATGAGAATTTCAAAAGATATGGATTGAGAGAAGACATGCTATGACAGAGCAATGAAGCAAACACATTTCAGCATCACTGGTGCTGAGGTGGCACATTTGATAACAAAACCAAAGACAGCAGTGCAGAATCTTCAGGCATAGAAAACAAAATTTGTAAGTCCGTACTTTCAACACTGTGATAAATCTTCTCCAATGTAATATTTTGATTTTAAATCACCAATAAATAACACATATGGTACTAGTTTTTCAGATAAGAAAAATATTATTCTGTCACAAATAAATTATATTTATTTGAACTATTTAATTTTAACATATATAACGTGTGCAGTTGATTTGCAACAATAGGTTTTAATTAATAGCACAATAAATATATGTTCGTTCAGACAATGGTCATACCCATTTTTAATCAAAAAGCACAGAATCTGCTAAATCATATACTGAAATATATTATAAAAATGTAAACACACAGTAAATATTTATTTAGCTTTCCCTCAAAATTTATTTGTCAAATTGCATCCTCAGGTTAATATACTAAGTGGTAGAGAATTTGGGGGATGATTCCACCTTTCATGATTAGGCTTAATGCCTTGGTAGAGTGAAGTGGCTAAGGCTAGTTCCATTGCCCCTTCTGTGAAATCTTAATAGGATGTCAGACTAAAAAAACAGCACTCAAAAATACTCAATGTGCTAGTGTCTTTCAGTTTTCGAACTGTGAAAAATAAATAATTACCTTTTTTTTTTTTTGTTTTTTGGGTCACACCCAGTGATGCTCAGGGGTTACTCCTGGCTATGCGCTTAGAAGTCGCTCCTGGCTTGGAGGACCATATGGGACACCGGGGGATCGATCCGCGGTCCATCCAAGGCTAGTGCAGGCAAGGCAGGCACCTTACCTCTAGCGCCACAACCCGGCCCCAAATAATTACTTTTTAATAAGGAACCCAGTATCCATTATTTGGTTTCAGCAACCCTAGTTGGCCATTCACTTCCCTTTTTATAGTATTCTATTTTTAGCCTAGTGTACATTTCACAAGATTGTATTATTTACATTTTTGAATGCACATGAAAAATTAATTTAATGTGAGATGAAAATAATAAGTTTCATGATTTTTTTTCTATAACATTGATGATGGCCCAGTGTACTTTATGGGTAGACACATCCCTATCCTTGAAGACTCATCATCTTGAGAGAAGATGTACCAAGATGTTTGAATGATTAATTAAAGAGAATGTACCAGATGGTTGAATAATCTATTAATAAGGAACTACCAGAAAAATTGAATGATCTATTGCACAGAATCTATCAGGAAATTAAAGTATCTTTTAAAGAGGTTATAACTGGTTGGTTGAAAGATCCATTAGAGTGGATGTACCAAAATGGCTGGATGAGCCAAATAATTGCTTGAGACCCCATCGTATAGCACGACTGCTGAGAATCTCAGCAGATAGTTTGGATCAAGCAGTTGCTTTTTAAACTTTTGCTTTGAAATCCAGTAGCAAGGTGGCAGGCTACAAAATTAACACACAAAAATCAATGGCCTTTCTATACACCAATAGTAATAAGGAAGAAATGGACATTAAGAAAACAACCCCATTCACAATAGTGCCACACAAACTCAAATATCTTGGAATCAACTTGACTAAAAATGTGAAGGACCTATACAAAGAAAACTATAAAACTCTGCTCCAGGA